>CM067374.1:32996631-33119131 GCA_034401795.1 Chaetoderma sp. LZ-2023a | reverse complement strand
GGATCACTAAGTGAGTGATGAGGGGACCGAGGTTTGAACCCTTAGCCCGGAGCATAAGGCGACAAGGCGAACACATTCTCGACCAGCGTCTGGGCGAAAGGGAGACAGATGATAGAGGATGCCAGTCAGTACACTGGACATTCTTCAGAGGTCTAGAAGGAGACCTCACAGACCAGATCATGCGAAAGATCCAGCAGACTGTCCAGAACGCCTTCTACCTCCGCTACACCCATACCTATCGCATCCGTCATATCGAAGATGGTAGGGTGATGCTCTTCCACATGAATGCTCCAGGGAACCCGTGGCTGAACACGATAGGAGCAGCTCAGGACTTGGTGGCAGCAAGAGAGCAAGCCCACCTCGACACAAACAATATTGATTGACCCAACACCAAGTGGGTTTTCGTTCGATCAATCAACGTTGAGGTCAGGGCTGTCATCGACCGCCAACTTCTGCTTGGGACAGGCCCCCTCCCAGACTGGCTACGACAGAAGAAGAGTATGACTGCCCTCGACACCTACAGGGACAACATGTGTCTCTGGAGATGTCTAGAAGTCCACCGAGGAGCGAGAGCTGATAGAAGTACAGCTCATGCACGAGAGCTTGCCACACAGTTCTACAGCAAGACAGTGACAGTACCTGATGTCAGCAAGACCTCGCTGGATCTGCTGGACAAGGTAGAGTTCTTTGCCAAGATCGGGATTTGCGTGTATGAACCAACCGAAGAGGCCACCTGGCACTTGATCAGGCAAGCGGCTCACTACCGTGACACTATGACCATTTGAGTGTGGGACCACCACGCCTTCTACATCAAGAACATCTCCAAGCTGGCACATATACTAGTCTGCAGTCACTGTCAGCAGAGGTTTACAAATGCATGCAATCTTCAATGCCACACTGAGTACTGTACAGGCGGCAAAACAACATTCGTGTGTCCTGGTGATAAGGTTGAGGCGCCACAGTCTGCGTATGAGAAAGCCATCTGTCCATTCCAACCATCCAGTTCAGCGGCTACTCATTGGATCAAGTATGAGTCGAGAAACAGAGGCGTACACATACACCATGTAGAGTGTAGGCACGGTGGTGAGCATTGGATCGAGGGCACTCCCGTAGATGGTTATGATCCGACCACCAACACCGTTTACCAGTTCCATGGCTGTTACTGGCACGGGTGCCCCAAACACCAGCGAGGTGAGGATGCCGAACAAAGCTACCACAAGACAGTCCTGAGAGAGGAGAAACTGAGAGCATCTGGATGCACGCTTGTGGTACAGTGGGAGTGCTGTGTAAAACGCGGTCCAAGCATCCCTAACGAGTTCGGTCTGTCCCATACCCACACTTCATAGTTTATGACTTCAAAGCACTCCTAGATGGTATCAAGACTCATCCTATGGAGACTCTCACGATCGAGAGTACTCACATTCCTATCTCTGTGTCAGTTGGCTGCTCCTTGGATGGCGCCACGAGTGAGCCCACTCACCTCTGCAATCCTGACCCCAAAGAACTGATCAGAGAGTTCATGCTGGTCATCCAATGGCGAGCATCTCTAATCTAGACAAGGGTTAGGGCACAGTACATAACGACAGACCTGGACAAGCTCCCAAAGTAACAGCAGCGACGGGTCAACGAGTGGTGTGACCAAGTGCCTGTACTAGGGTTCAACTCTGGGCGGCATGACCTGAACCTCATCAAGAAGTACTTTGTCGATGAGCTGACTGACAGTACAGGTACAGTGAAAGTCGCCAAGAAGGCTAGTCAGACCATGTTCCTCATAACACCTGAGCTACGGTTTCTCGATGTACTGAACTACCTCGGCCCAGGAGTCTCGTACGAGGTATGGGTCAAAGCTTACGGGTGTGCACAGCAGAAGAGCTGGCTCCCATATGAATGGTTTGACACACATGCGAAGCTCAACTATCCAGGGCTTCCTGACTACTCAGCATGGACATCTAAGCACAAGGCTGGCTACCTCTTGACGCGAACAGAGTGGGAACAGTGTAACCAGACATTCAGCGAGCATGGAATGCGGACATTCGCTGACTGGCTGCGATACCACAACAACCTGGACGTCAGTCCATTCATCGAAGCCCTGGAGCAGATGCGGGAGTTCTACACAGAACGAGAAATAGACATCCTCAAAGAGGCGGTGTCTCTCCTAGGTGTGTCACTGCAGTACCTCCTATGTGGAACCGCTCAGCACATGCCAGATGTTAGCCTCTATTCACCGGGCAAGGAAGCCTACAAGATGCTGAAGGGTGCTGTTGTTGGCGGTCCCAGCATCGTGTTCACCAGATACCATGAGGCCGGTGTGACTCGAATCCGCCAGAGTGAGCATGTCTGCCAACATCTACTCGGCTACGACGCACATGCTCTGTACCTGTCAACGATGGCCAAAGAGATGCCATGTGGTAAGGAGACAGTGCGCCATTGGTCCGGTGCTAGTGGTGTAGCTAGCTTTAAGGAGGCGCTCCTAGCAGACCGCTGGTTTGGGGTTGCTGAGGTGGATATAGAGGTCCCTAAGGCTCTGTGGGCAAAGTTCAAGGAAATGCCTCCTCTCATCTATAACCGCGAGATCCCGGTAGAGGCAATCTCTTCTGAGATGGTGGCATATCTAGGGCGAACAGGGAGGAAGCATCCCACCACCCAGAAGCTGGTCGGTGCCCTCTCTGGCAAGAAGCGGCTGCTGTATGCACCGACACTCAAGTGGTATATAACCCATGGCCTGGAGATCACTGCTGTATACCGCACCATAGACTATGAGGCGAAGCGCCCATTCGAGTTGTTCATGGAGAATGTTACGGAGGCCCGCCACTCGGGAGATGTAGATAAGAGCAAAGTGCTCTTGGCAGATCTCTTCAAACTCCTCGGCAACAGTGCCTACGGGAAGCTCATCGAGGCGCTAGAACATCATAGCAGCACCAGCTTCATGAAGGATGAACACGTGGTAGACAAGGCCCTGCGTAGTGCATGGTTCGAAGATCTCAAGGAGATCAGTGAGTCATACGAGCTCCAGAGTTGCAAGCCGAGAATCACTATTCGAAGGCCCTTCCAGGTGGGGATAGCCGTTTATGAGCTGGCGAAGCTGCGCATGCTGGAGTTCTACTATGATTTCCCCGATTGCTACAAAGCTCGTGACAGCTTTGAGTACCTGCAGATGGACACTGATTCTGCGTATATCGCTATAGCAGGCTCCAACCTCGACGACGTCATTTGCCCTGAGATGCGAACAGAGTACCAGGCTCATAAGTGGGACTGGCTAGCTTGGGACAAATGGTCTGGACGAACTCTGGAACTGTTCAAGCTCGAGTTCGAAGGCTCTCGTGGCTAAGCTCTCTGCTCCAAATGCTACTACGTCGAGAGCACAGCTGCAAGTAAGTGCTCGGCTAAGGTAAGGTCAAAGTGGCAGAATGAGGTCTCTTGGCAGAGGTTCTACAGCGCCTTACATGGTGGGGTGGACAGAGCTAAAAACAGAGGCCTATGCATGTGCAACAAGGGTATGGTGACGTATGAGCAGGAAAAACTCGGACTCTCCACTTACTATGATAAGCGCCATGTGCTGCCAGATGGCGTTCATACCGAGCCCATCGAGTATCATGTTAGCACCCTAGGTGGTGGTAGCTGTGTGTCTGCAGGGACTAGCTGAAGCTCTTCTACGACAAATGGCCACCTAGGCACTCCGTGCTGACGTGCCAGGTAGTACAGTGTACGCTGCCCCGCCGCCTCCACATACCTGTCAAGCCTGTGAACATCTATCGACCAGTTAGGATCTGTTGCATGCCGTCGACCACCTTCCAGCTCACCAGGCTCATACAGGTACCGAACCAGAGCATCAGGTGGTAGGCACTACTCTCCCTTGTTTGCTCCTCTAGAGCCGTGACTGACAACAGCAGAGTGTCTGATAGCCTTTACCAGCTTCTTCCCGATTAACCTAGTAACCTCGGCATTGGATCTCTCCACCACAACAGGCAGCCCTCTCACCCATACTCTAGAACGTTCACTCGGCGCAGCCATTTCCTGGGCATATTGGTGTGGGAACAGTCTCTCTGCCTGTGTCCGATTCCACCATTCAATGATAGCCTACCTTGCCTCGCCTAACTGCCACATCATGTTTCCGCCTGAGGGCTGCAGTCTCACCTCTGAACTCCTTACCCTCATCCACCTGCAACAATTCCGGACACTGGAGGGGATTTTCCGAAGCCTCATAGACACCCTGGTATGCCTGGGCTACCTGGCCAGCTGACTTGTCTGTGAGCGGTACTGCCGCCTTGTACCTGCTGGCGACATCGACGAAGGTGAGAGCATACTTGTAGGTTACGACCAACTGAGTCATGTGGATGGATTAGAGCATCTGCCTGGTGAACTCTGTTCAGGACAGTTTCATCGAAATGGGCATGCCTGATGTGTCGTGGACGAGGTCTGTATATCTGCCACATCGCCTGGCGGCTGAGCCACTGGCCAACTGTCTCCAATGTGAAGTTGTGGCCCTTGCGATGTGCAGCCTCGAGTAGGTGAGGGGGGCTCACGGTAATAGCCACCAGGCTGATTGTAGAGTTCCTCAAGAAAGATGGTTGATAAACTCCCGGATTTCATCACTGATGTCCACTCCCGTCCTGGCATGCATGGCCTGGGTGAACTCTAAACAGATGAACAGATGGCCATCATTCATTCGACCATCACTGAAGACCTCCTCAAACACCTCCGTACACTGGCGTCTAATCTCTGCTGGATCCTCACTGAATGGTAGTTTATTGACCAACCCTCGGACTTGACCAGGTCGTACAGAGACGGCATCCTTATATAGTATGCTTAAAGGTTTGGCGGCCCAGATGGCCGTGAGCGCTGTGGCAACGTACGGTAGCCAAGGGCCTGCGACTCCAAAGAACATACCTACTCCTGAGGTGATGGCTGGTATGGCTTCAGAAATCTTCTCCACACCATGAAGAGCATTGTTGGCAATCTTGCGGACCGTCTTGCCAGCCTTCATTGTGAACAGAGCGATCAGAGCCCCAACCGCTGCCAGCAGACTGATAGAACCTTTTACGTAAGTGCGATAGATTCCTTTCGCTCTGTGTACTAGCTTGCATGATTCAGGCTCTACATCATCATACTCACCACCGGCATCGTAGTCTGCATCATAATCCTCCTCATCATAGTCCTCCTCATAGTCCTCGTCATCTATATCTTCAACTGGATCTTCATAAGCCTCTGGTTCATACATCGCTCTGGGGCTCCATCGCTGGGGAACAGCCATATAGTAGCTTTAAACTGTAGTCTATAGCATGGCATCCGCAATCTTGAATGCGGGCGTGTTTGCCTTAGCGAACTGGGGACTTAGCTTCAGAAGGCGGCAGAGGTCGAGCATGAGCATCATAACCAGGCCATGGAGAAGATGTCTAAGGAGAAGTTTGAGTACAGCAAAGCACTCGAGCAGAGGGAAGCATGCTGATGACAACTCCGAGCTCAGGCCAACCAGAGCATCAAAGAGGCGGATGAGAGTCTCGATGAGTACTACGAGGCTGTACAGATATCTGAGCCAACGCTTGACTATGAAGCATCGATAGGTCAGAAGACAGCAGAGCTTATAGTAGTGGGGGCAGCTGTAGCTGTGAGGACAGGAGTCATGCTCTACACATGCTCAAGCTGAAGACATGATGTGTTCGACACGCATGCCTAAGCATAGCCAAAGTAAAGTACCGTCACACCTAATGAGCGAGTCCCAGCTATGAGGTTTCCAATGTTGAAGCTGAGCAGGTTGCCATGATTAGGTGTGATGTCCCTGCCCCCGAGGTGATGACGGCCCTCGAGTGCCGACTCGAGGTCGTCGCTTCCACTGGTTAGTCGCAGAAGTGCATATGACTTAGTTCTCTGTCTGTAGAGTTGGCAATCAGCCAGCTCGCGTACCTCACCATGAACATTGGTCCCAGCAACCACAAGTTTGAAGTCGTCTAGCGTATCCACCTGCTGGATGCCTCCTCCCTTCTGAACTAGGACCGCAACAGCGACACAGTCTGGTACACCACGATGCAATGTCAGCTCTACCCGTTGGCTAGTTGTGGCTTGAACCTGCTGGTGTTCTCGCTCCACATGCACGATCCACTGTTTGGAACCCGTTTGCTTCAGCTCCTGGTCATTCTCGTCATGCCAGACATGAAGTCTTGGAGAATTCATCGTCACATCTGTGAGTCGCTCAGTGTACACCCGGAGGAACAGCCTATTCTGCATGGCAGCCGGATTCACATGTGTGTTCCCAAGGAGGGTTAAGAGTGGAACTGCCATGGGCATCTCGACACCTACCTGTAGTTCGAATTCTGTGAACCCATCATTGCACCCCACAGTGTAGTACCCCTTTCCCTTTGCATAGAAGGTTGGTCGACGAGCCAGCGGACCTAGGACTCGGTACTCATCGTTCACATATGTGGTGTCCACGGTGCTGCTGCTCTGCACGATCTCCCACCTGTTCAGATTCTGCGGGAGCTCTACTGTCCATTCTGTTGTGCTCTGAAGCTTGAACTCGAGTGTCATGCTCTTGATCTCGTGGATCTGTGCCGAGTTTGCAAAGTCGATGTACTTGCCAGCAGCGGACAACGGGTTCTCATCGTGTATACTGGGTCGAATGACCATCATGCGGTCCCTCCGAGGATCAGTGCGGTGCGATGTCGTGGGTTCAATGGCCCCATCTGGATGTTGCACATACTGCAACATGTTTAAGGTCTGGGTATATAGAGGTTTTAACTGGCTGCCATGTTCGGTAATGTTCTCCAGCAGATTGTCTATAGGCAGCAGGACAAGTCAGCACGACAGTCAGCACGACAGCCACGGCGTGCACTGTCCCACTGTGACAGAGTCTGAGGACTGCTTCGTGACATCAACATTATCCATGAGCGAGCCAAGGTCACACCTCCGTCAGAGGCGGAGATACTGGCCACCATAGAGGAAGGAGCACCAGCTCGTAGTACAAAAGAACTCCTGACTCGGATACTCTACCGGAAGTTTGACAGCACCCAGGGCAGGACACTCGACCTACCTCCTGTGGCCCAAACCAACAGTCCTGTTATTCTAGCTCTCCAAAGGGCGAGGGTCGAACCCAAAGCTCTACTAACGGTCGGGAAGTGGGCTGCTGTATTTAGCCTCCATAGCCAGGAAGAGTGCGATATATTGGATATCCTCCAGTCTGGAGCAAATAAATACTTCAGGGAGGTCAGTGCCGCTGTAGCGGAGAGCCATGACACCGGTCATGCGGAAGGTACTCAGGAGGGGCTCACTGTTGGCCGCAAGGAGGATGTTGAGCACAATTTCAATGAAAGAGGGCACAGGAGATTGGCCAGGAATCTGCCAGAATTTCTGAAATTCCCAGATAACTACCAGGACTACCTCATCAAATCCACTCGCAGGCACGATGCTAGTCGTGCATGGCTAAAGTGGGTCTTCCATGAAAAGTTCCAGAAGAAGAGAGTCCCAGACTTTAACCCTCAGTGGATAGAGTTTCAGCGACAGGCTTCTGACGAAACTGACGGAGTTCCTCAAGCTTCTGATGAAGTTCCTCAAGCTTCTGACGAAGGTCCTCAAGCATCTGACGAAGTAGCGGAGACCGTGGACGAAGTTCCCAAGCCTTCTGATGAATGAAAACAAAGATGCGACAGCTGCGACAGTCTGTCAGTGATGGCACGTAGAGCAGGCTAGTTTCCTGGCTGGATTCAGCTTGTAGGTGAAGGTCTGCACCTTTTCCAGAGATGGCTTGAAGTGTGACAGCTCACCTGTCTCCTTGTTGCTGAAGATGAAGCGGTACAGATCAGCTTCCCTCTGTACACCTGCGATAAAGTCCCCTTTGGTCTCCTTGAGGGTTAGGCTGTCGTATATGGTCTCGAGCAGGGCACGTCCACACTTGGAGCTGAAGTATAGCATCCTGGCATTGTGGCAGATGTGCCTGGTGATGTTGCTGAGATGGGTGACTGTCTTCTGGTCAAATGCAGGGTCATCGATAACTAGAACAAGTGGTTCTGTCAGTCGGGCTGCTAGCAGCTTCTCCATCAGTTCTTGCAGGTTCTGCGGCTTGGTGATTGGGCCATTGTACCATTGATCATTACTGTCAACTGCCTCAGCGGCGGAGTCAGACACCAGAAGGATGTATTGAGGGTGTAGATGTTCCGCCAGGAGAGCCCGCAGCAAGATGTTTTTCCCGTGTCCTGACGGGGCAATGATCATCACCACTGGGCCAGCATCAGCCAGCCTAGACATGCGTGCGGAGGATGGTTAGTACTTGGTCGGCGGTAGCCTCGTCTATATCTGGGAGACTAAATGGCAGTACTTCCTGCAACTCCGGCGGATACGAAGGATGCGATGGAGGCGTCAACCATGAAATCCCAGCAGCAGCTGAGAAGATATCGTAGAGGGCCAGTGTAGGCACCCACAGTGTCTAGTACATCCAGTATCTGTACATGCACGGGAAGCCATGACTATCCTGTGGACTTAAACAGCAAACTAAAGAACCCTGACTTCTTCACCTCTGGTAGCTGGAGGCTGGCGGTAGCACTTTTTTGCCATCGATAGTGATATTGCTCAGGACGATGGTGCCTATCTTGAGCTTCTCTCCATCCTGTTGGAATGAGCTCCGCGATTTCAGATACTTAACCAGCTCCTGTGCAAAGGACTCAGCCATAACCTTGATGGCTCGAGCCTCATCGACTCCGAGCATACCTCGCTTCGTCGCCCTCTCCTTGATTCCGATCCCCTTGTATACAGTCTTGGCCTTGTTAATGGCCGATTGTCCTACCATATCAGTGTTCCAGATGAGATCTCGGGCTGGGATGGTAGCGCGGATCTCCCATGGGGCTCCCTTCTCATCGAAGTCTAGGAAGGAGACACTGGAGACTAGGGGCAAAAGTGTCCTCTGAACCGAGGCATGCCTCGCCCAAGTGAGCAAGATCGCCTAGCGCTTTGCTTTCTAGGTCTGTGAGTGACAGAGTCATAGTGCTATATACAGACGGCTTAAGCCTACTAGTCATACCCCCAGTGAAATAGTTGGGCATAGGAGGACCACACAGTCAGCCAAGGGAATAGGTAGCAGTGCTCAAGGTACTGGCCATCTCTGCAGGGGCATTCCTTGTGGGCAGTCCACCATTCCCGGGCATTGGCAATCCTCAGTCCGCGTGCTCGTCTATGGGCTACACACCGCCCTCTGTCACGCCTTGCCTCATATGCTGCAAGGGTCTCGTGATCCATCTCTCACTATTCAGAGGTTTTTTTTACCTATGCGACGATGATCTCAGCCATTGCACTCGTTGCTAGCCCTAGAACCGCAGCCTCCATTAGTGTAACACGTTCACCCATGATCTTGGCGGAAGCAGTGTAGGAGGCACCACTGAGGGCGACTTTGGGATGGGGTGAGTTATTCCGAAACAGTGCCCGGCCACCCCACTCACCACTGTAGCTAGGAAAGCCACAGTGGCGGCAGGAAGAACCTCATTTCCACTTGTCATCTTCACCATGGCCACATTCGCCACCACGTTACTGTCGACATGGACAGCTAGAGGTCCGCCTGGCTCTCGGGCAGTTTCTTCACGTTCTGTACAGTTGGTATCATTGTTTATGCACTGAGTATACAATGCGGTTAAACGTCTGCATTCCCTGTCGAGAGAGCTAATAAGATATTCCCAGTCTGCATCTGCCAGGTGTCTGGGTTGGTTCTCAGGAATATTCATCTCTCTATTGAGACATCTTAAACATGTCCGGGCTCATGCTATGCGAGAAGTACTATGATGTCTTCCGGAGGGAGTTGAAGGACTACAAGAAGAAGACACCAGATGAGCTCGCTCAGCTCTCTGGTGCTGAGCTGACAGAGGAGCTGACAGCTGTGAAGCTCTATCTAGGATTTGGTAAGGGACAGATCTGCTTCCTCGAATACCTTATCATTGGTGGGAGTATCGTCGAGCAGCTCCTGTGAGCTAACGGTTTCTACAAGTATCGTGAGTATCTGTTAGATGTGTTCCAACAGTTGCAGACCACCATGGCCTCACCTGACTCAGAGCTGAACAAGGCTCTGCAATACTACAAGCTGGAAAAAGGATGTGCTGGGGAACCATCCAGCCCTTGGATGTGCATGTTGGCAGCGTGTATAGGGGCTGTAGGGCATGCCAAGCTGGTTCAGTGTCTCGCCGTGGTCCCCACTGCTACTGTAGAGAGTCAGGATAGTCTTATAGCTGATTTGCTAGTGGAGGAGTAGGCTGATCCCGAGCACCACGATCGCTAGGCCTGACACCACTCATAGAGCTGCCACGGGAAGCGGTGTCGTGTCGACTGGCTGCAGTGGCAGAGTCGGAACACTTTTATGTGGAGCTGTCATGGGAAGCTTCCTGTCGACTGGCTGCAGTGTGAGGGTCGGAACGACTGTATGTGCTGCCGTGCCCATACTACGCATAGGTGCATTGATATCAGTGTTGAAGCCGAAGTGGACACCGGGGGAACTCCCCTCAATTATCATGTTGTTATAGCCCCTGACTTTGAGTTCCTCGATGTTCATGATCATGTTGCTCGGGATCAACCATAGGTGTGGTGAAATAGCAAAGTCAAGTTTGCGACGGGCCTTATGCAACCCCTGCTGGAAATTAGCAACAAGACTACTGGGCTCTGCCACGATGACTCAACGAGACGAGACTGATGAACATGACCTGGACCTCTGACCCGCTGACACTATCTATGGAATGCTGCAGCTGGGTCTGTGCCGTAAAGAGGCAGTAGCACAGTGCTTCCGGTGACTGGTTGATCCGAACGATCCCTGCTGGTGTGAGGCCTGAGGTGGTGTGTGGGACAAAGTACTTCCACACATCTGGATAGTCCTGCTGCAAGCCAGTGATGTGCATATTTTGCACCAGAGCTCCAGGGTCAGAGTCTGGATCGAACGAGAATGTTGCTGTCTTCCGATGGCCTACTCGTTGGGGTGTTCGATAGGGGAATCCTGAGTAGTCATGTCTCGGGTCACCGTACATAACCCCTAGACCGCTGTTGTCACCACCATGCCACCGATAGTCTGGGTGAGTGCTGAACTCTCTCCTCTGTAGTCTGCTGGCCGCTGAGACACTATGACTGTTGAGCTGTGGGTCGAAGTCGTTTGTATCAGGGAGGCTTGCACCCACCTCATGGAGGATTCGTTGCACCATGAAGTACACGTGGAATCTGAGACAGCTGGCGATGAGCACAGATTCAGGAGTATCAGAATCGGAGTGAAGCAGGGTGGAACTTACTCCACATCCTGCCGTGGCACCCCACACGGCAAAGTTCAGCTGCTGCTTCCAGTATGAGAGGCTTGGAGCAGCCATCCAAGTATGAGCTTGCTTCGCATCCTTGATTGTGATGGGGTGGTTGGTCAGTGGCCGTGGGTTGACAGAGAAGCTGGCTCGGGACCGTCCATCCACTGTGATTGAGAACGGTGTTAGCTCTGGTATATCAGACAACAGACCTCTCAGGCCAGTCAAGGGTATACCCAGGAGGGGCGGTTGGCTCCGGATGACTGTCATGAGGTTCAGTGGGCAGGCCATCTATACTGGTGTTCTTAAAGCTACACTATTTGTAGTCGTCTTGACTCCACAGACCCGCGAGGTGACCTCGCCGTAACATCTCGTTTTTTAACTCCTCCATATCAACCCACCCGCTGGAGCCTTTGAGGTATTGCTGTTGCACTTTAGGTTTCTCCGTGTGGTACAGGGCTTGGAGCTTCAATATATGGTGGTAATCTTCATCGGTGACCTGTCCATCCTCGAGAGCTTTGCTGACAGACTCGTCGATAGTCCGTACCAGACTGTACTCTGTGCCAGTGTCATGTACTAAGCATGCTTCTCCAGCCTCCTTGTGATCTGCCGCTGCCCCACCACCAAGCCAGTGGCCAAGACAGTGGTAGCTAGTGTCACGCCACCCAGTGGGATGGCGACGATGGCACCCACCCCTGTAGCCAGAGTGGTCACACCTGCAGCAGTGGTTGTACGTTGTAGGCTGTCTTATATCGCCTGCACGTTCTGCTGTACTTTTCCGCCTCGTGGATGAGATTCTGCCTGATGGCATCTATCTGCTGGAGTCGCCAGCCGTGTACTGTACCACCCTCGTCAGGCAGGGAGGGGTATAGTTCTGGTTGCTTCCGCCACTCTAATTTTGCCATAGTATACCTGGAGATTAAACCTGCATCACCTGCAGAATCTGCTCGTGAGTCATAGAAGGATTCATTTTGGAGAGCCTGGCAAACCGTGCCAGCTTTTTAGTGTCGAGATAGATGTCTCTTAGAAAGTGGTCATCCAGCACTATGTCGGGTGCCAGTAGCTTTCTGAGATGTGACATCTGGAATGTCACCTTATGACCAAGATAGTATGTCCACCGATGGATGGCTTTCTTGGTCTTACACTTCTGCGCCATCTCCTCTTCCCACTGTATGACATCTGGCCCATCCTCGTCTGTGAAGACACCTGGCTCATCGTCGTATGTGAAGACATCTGGCTCATCGTCGTATGCGAAGACATCTGGCTCATCGTCGTCTGTCAAGCCTCCTGGGTCCCACTTACTCTCCTCCAGGAGGGCTTGCCAGTATCGGGAACCTGCACTGTTCCTTCGCGTCATTGCCTTGCTGGCAGCCTGTTGATACCAGCGCTCTCACTGTAGTCACTCTCCCTCTTGTTGACAGATCTGTTGCTGTGCGAGCATCTGTTTGTTTAAGGCATTTTGGCAACCCTCTATCGGGTTCATCATCTCGGCAAAGGTCAGATATTCCTGGTGTGATATCATGTTGTCATCAGGTCTATGAATAATAAGAGTGTAAACCCTAAATGGGCGTCTGATATCCCATCCGTGCTGGCATATATGTTAATGGAGGGGCTGTCAAACAGGTGATTTACAGGTGTGAACAGGCTAGGCCTGATAGCTTTCCATAGGTTGCTGTTGGCACCTGGGAGATCCTCTATCATGTCCCGGCCAACTTCTACAAGTGAGCTGCTGTGTGCACTGCCCGGAGGTTGATGTAGCACATCGGCGTGTATGTATGTTGTGCCCCGCTGGGGCACCTCGAAGAGGACCCATTCTACACGGTACTGTACCACAACCGTCTCCCCTCTAGAGAGGGTGAGATTGCGTTCTCACCACCGGAGAGCAGCAGTCGGACAATCGGCATGGTTATATCTCCTGTTTAAACCCCTCCTATAGCGTGCTATGTAACACATATTGGCTCACTCGACTGGTCTTGCTGACATGGCAGATGTGTACGCAGTTGATGCTGCCAATGTAGAAGAGAGCGATGGCAAGTCATTCGCCCTACAGTATGGAGCAAACTCAAAGGCATTCTCCCTCCACCCCATTGGTGGTGATGGGGTGGAGCTGCGCACAGACCTCAAGGATGTGTCGAAGGAGCGCCTGTGTCGCAACATAGATGGCCACAAGATCGTGTTTCGGTACGATTTCCCGAAGAGGAAGTACATCCTCGAGCCATTGATTGAGGTCTCGGATACAGAGGTGGCAGACATCAACACCCTAAATGACGACCTCAGCTTTCATCTGGTCAAACCCTATTCGAGCAATGCCCCGCCGATGACACATGGGGGTCTGCTATTGACCCTGGCAAAAACCCTGCAGTTCATGTTTGGGAAGAATGAAGTGTGGTACCGCGCTGGACCTTGTGGTGACTGGCAAACATGGTTGCCACTATATAGGCCTCCCACAGTCATTGACATAGAGGGTACTCCCCTCTCCACTGTTGTGAAAATAGATGGGAAAGTTCGAAGGCTCTATCATCCTTCCTCACCTACATAGGTGAAGGTGTCTCCCTGACGAGGGTGGGTCACCGGATCGCGGTTACCGGTGGAAAGCTCCTGCTGCGTCGTCCATTCGATGGACCAGAAAAAGCTGTTAACCTCCAGGAGGGCATCCTACGGGTAGATGGTGTGCACCATGTCTCCAAAGCCAAGGGTGCTGTTAAACTGCTTCAGGGAGTCGAACTCACTAGCCCCAAAACGTCTCATATAGTTCTAGAGCTACGTTTCTTAGCTGGCGGCAGAGTGAAGCAGCTAGCCCCTGCCCCTGAGGGGATGAAGATCACTATCGATCCGGATGAACAGGGCTCGATCTGGCACAGATATTTCTCGAGGAGTTCTCTCTGTTCAGTTTAACTCTTCATATATAGCCATGATTTTTATCATACTGCTCGTGCTGGCGTCTACAGCAGTGGCACAGAGCGCTGAGACTGCCATGATATTGGATGCCAAGTGGGACCACTTCCGGGATGACCCCCAGTACAATCCTTTGGTCGACACCTTGCAGAGAAACATTTACGACCACTTTCACCCACGTGAAGAGATCAAGTCTATCTGCCTCTTCTATGGTATGGGGAGGGTATGACGTGCTTGTCTGCTGGTACCAGATTCTCCGCGTAACATGTGAACATGCCAGACTCTGCCGGGGTGCAAATGCTAAGCACTTTAGCATCCCACCAGGTGAGCGTTGTCAAGGTAGATGTAAGACACTATGGGTGGTCCAATCATGCCGATGCGACTCTGGCAGAGACTACGTGTTTGTCTGAGCCTACACATTCCCATCTCCATCTAGAGGCATACACCAACCACATGTCTCAACAACCCTATGCCCCAGGGATTGAAAGGGCGGTGGGGGCCACGGCCGGCTGCCAGGTGAGGGAGGTGGTATCATTTTGACTAGTAGTTGGGTTGGAGTCAAAATGATACTACCTCCCTTAACTGGCAGCCATTCGGCGCTCCGTGGTGGCCCCCACCGCCCTCTCAATCCCTGGGGCATAGCTCCCATCTCCATCTAGAGGCATACACCAACCACATGTCTCAACAACCCTATGCCCCAGGGATTGAGAGGGTAGTCGGGGCCACGGATCGCCGAACGGCTGCCAGTTGAGGGAGGTGGTATCATTTGGACTCCGACCCTACTACTCTGCTTAATTAAAAAAAAAGGGAAGTGTTCACTTCGTGATAAAGCATGGGATGTTGTATATAGATACCTTTGTAAGTCTTTGTAAGTCTTTATCAGATTAGGATCAAGAACCCAATAAAATTCGTCTTACAAGCGTGGGAATTTGCATAAATCCAAAATGGCCGCCACAAGAAAAGATAGTTGCCTATATTTTCATATATTTTCCGCGTTTGAGCTTTGTTACTCTTTACAGAAATCCTTGTCACATTTTATTCCTCCGAGATTGTTTATCTTATATATTTTGTCATTAGACAAAGCCTTAGTTGCATATTTCCAATATGACCACTAGTTCCACTCAAATATCACTATGTTTTTAGGAAAATTGTGACAGCAAAAGTACAGAACCTGTTTTCCCTCTACGTTTATGTTTTGCTCTTGAGGTGTAGTATCGAAATCGTTATGTGCCCAAAAGTACTGATTTGTTATCATTTACTCTTGATGTAACTTGGACTAATCTCATTGTAAAGGCATACAACTACCCTGGCAGATGCCCAACTCTGTACATTTAAGCGGATTTTATGACTTCCGGTAATGCTGTCTACTGTCGTTTTCTTTCCAGCCCCAGCCAGAAAGCCATGGTATGGTAGGTTCCTGTGCAAGGCATTGCCCCCATACGTAGCTACCTCGATACACCACTCTCTTACAATGTGCAAACAAGGAGGTTTCAGTTGGCGGGATATTCTCAAGAGATCTGGAACCTTGGGAAAATATATGTTTCCCGGTGTTGTTCACTGCCAACAGCTCATCAGTCCTGCTATACAAAAGTACAACAGACGTTTGGACCTTCTCAAAGAAAAGTTGTGGAATTTCAGCTAGATAGTTGGCTACGGCTCGAAGGGTGTTTGGGAGTTGTTCGAAGACATTCCAAATCCCACAGCACGTTTTCCACCCATGTCCTGTAACGAACGAGATATTATCACAACCAGTTAGGCTATGAAACATGGGAAGAGTCGTCGAATTTTCAGGGCCAATATTCGCAAAGATACTGTGAGCAGTAATATATCTGAATGACTTTCCAGTCCCAAATGCCACCCATAATTATGTGATATTCATCTGTTTGGCGACACACACACACACGCACGCACGCACGCACACACGCACGCACACACGCACGCACACACGCACGCACGCACGCACGTACAGCTAGAACAACAACATCGGTATCCAATGCGCGAATGCTTACTTTTGAGTATCCATTCTGCACACAGTCTTTAACATGTAGGAATAGCCTGCTGTCAGTTTCCTCGTGGCTACACGGTTGTAGGTTACTCATGTCCTTGCCACAATATGTAGACAATACTTGTGTGCTGAATGTCGTGACAATTTCTGCTCCCTTTGGCGGTGATGATTTGGTCACGCACACTGCCAAGTAGAAAAAACGCCCCTGCTTGTTAGCATCAACCTGAAGGTATGTTGACCATTTGGCAGGCAGCAGGGTTATATCGAAACACGCCGACGTTTTCCTGTCCCTCTTTTTTCTCAGACAGTTTGTTTGGGACTTGTTGGCAAATATCAACTCTCTTGACAGATTACAAGCATTTGTGTATGTTAGGAACGAATATGGGTATAGCATATTCATTAACATGTGCACAACAGCGGCAATGTTTAGGATTTCGGCATCTACACCTGGTTTATTTTCAGAGATCATTATATTAGACTTGTCGATTGGAGACAAACCAGTAAGTCTGACTGTGGTCCTTGCCTCATTTTAACCTTGCTGGTGAATGGTGGTGGACATGTGTGATTCTCGTGTTTGAAGAATTCAGCTAGATTCCCACCACGTGATTGAGGAGCTAAGTAAAGCCTGAAGAGGTGTGCACAGTTTGGTTTCAAAAACACTATCTAACATGCTCTATTTGACTTTGAAATTTTGGACGGTGTTCCAAACAGTGAAACCTTGTTCTTAGGTGTGGTGTCAGTGAGTGGCACACAACAGCTAACCAAATGCTGTAGAACAAATTCCTCATAATGAGTTTGTCCAATAGATTCAATTGTCTTGACTGCATCTAGTGTCACTCTGTCCATGATACTGTTGGTGCCAATGTGATGTAACTCGCCACTGTCTTCAAGGAAAGATTTCTCCGCTCTACAAAGATTTTGTCCAGCTCTTGGGTACTTGTCACAAACTCTTTCTGGGTTGCTTCAATTTGATCATGGTGTTTCATTTCATTTTGAGCGGGTGTATCTTTGAATTCTGCGGCCAGTCTGGCCCGCTCTGGCCCACCTAACTTCCACCTTAAGAGCACACTAGGATTGTGTGCCAAGCCGATAGTACCCCATCTCCTTTCACCAGTTGATTCAGCTGTTCATCACACTGGCCAAGGCCACAGACGAGAAATTTTTTAGACGTTTTTTGAGCGGTGATATGACCATGTATGAGCTCAGAATGAATGCTATGGCTAGTCGGTGTGATCCAGCGAGTACATCCATGGAGCCATCTTTCCCAGACACTCTACATAAAGTTTGAAGTCGCCATTTCTGAGAGACTATACAAACTGAAGTAGTAGGAGCTCTATTTTCATGGTTATGTATCACTACTTGGATGGTGGTTGCGTTTCTGCCCACATGACTATCAATGTACTTTTTATTATGCTTGCTTCAGAAGAATGTGAAGAGCGACAACGCTTACCTGGTGGGCCGATCGTATTCGTGTTACATGACTGGCACTAATCATAGATTCTGCCCTGCCTGGCGGTGTATATGTACATCTAGAAGTGCCTCGTACCACCCAGTCTCGTTGAACCATTGATAGAAAGCTTTCAAAACATTCATTTTCAATGTGTAACCCATCATTATTACATAATGACCCTCTCCATATTTATCTGGCCATGTTCATTGTGCCTGTTTTGTCAAGGCATACAGTCGTTGGTTAGCAGTGGCAACACAAGTCTGCCCAGGATTAAGATGTTGCACAGCCTGACCGACAATTCCCATGGAATGGCAACCCATTGCGCGGTTATGGGCGCCCATGGGATGTTGTCATTTTAGTTATAGACACCTTTCCAAGCAGTTCTTCAGTATTTTTTAAAAGCACTCTCCATAGTTACAAATGATTTATAAACTGTGGAGCATGGGTGTAGTATGTCCTGAACTGAAGGGACGTTGGATTCACGGTCTGCAATACTAACATGGGGCCGCAGAATAATAATCTGGTAAGAGACGTATTGCTAAGCTGTTAGTGCTTTTAAGTGGGGGCAGTTCATTACACTTATCTTCCCTAAAGGCATCGACTGTTGGATGCTGGCAAAATGAGACGGCTGTCCCATGAAAACTGTCTTTGGCTGAACATGAACTGGTGTTGCGATCAATATTATCGAAAGCACCTGTAGTGAACAACATCGCCTTTATAGTTGGGGAGGCATGCAACGTCATGGTCATGATAATACTTGCACACCCTGTTAGCTATATCTGTCGATAAGCTCAGTAGTCTATCATATGAAATATAAATCTCGTATGAAGGAAGATCCTGTGTTAGCTCTCTGTGGTGCGTGTTAGTCTTTATATGTAGGCCAAAGTATATGGGGGATGGGGTCATATTTCCCTTACTCTGTCTAATGTGTGATTTAGCTCCTGGTTTCCTCGGATGCTTAACACTGTTGGAAATCAGTAATTGGGATATATTGAGACCTACTGACCGTTGCTGGTTTTCGGTTTGCTCCCTTATCTTGGGTCCCTCCATAATCATATTTGCCAGTGCTCCTAGCTTGTGTGCCACTGAATTGCTTTGCCACTGTGTATCAAAGGAGCCAGCGAATCTGTACCGAAAACATTTAGTGATCATATCACATCGGACTATTTCAGCTGCCTTAGCAAGTATCATAGCACCAGTTTAAAGGGTTTGCTTGCAAGCTTTGCTTATGCTAAATCCAATTTACTACTAGTTTCTATTTCTGGAGAGAATTATGCCCAAACATTTGCTTGTATATGAAAATAAAACACATCCTATCAACATGTTCACATTGTTATTCCCATACGTAATTAAATCCCCTTCCATACAATATATCTATAATCCTATTAACACACTTCTTTCATTTATTATTCAGGTCACAGTTATTGTGCAGTGTATTGTAAATACATTTAATTTTTCTATTGCTAAACGAATACGTTATAAGTCTTGTTTCATTCGTCAAACAAAGCGTGCTCTGCCGTACTCACCATAAACATAGAATTCGGGGTCCTTTTTTTACTGTTAACTGTTGCTTGTAAGAACGCAGGTGGCATTTCTCACCTTCATAACCTATGTGGAAGCGGCATTCCTCGCAACCAGGCGCCAGTATTGGTGTCAACAGTTTATTGAGTAATTTAAAATACTGATTAAATGCTACCCAACGAATTTACATCATACATATTTTAGAGAGAATAGGCCAGATTTAAGAGCCACGGGTTGTATCTGATTTGCCCAATCGTCCGTGGGAAAAAAGGTAATTCTTGGAAAGTGATATTAAATTTTCAATACGGTTAACCATATAATACGCGCTGGCTTTGGGGGAACAGGGGCCGTGTCTTCCACGCATCCAACTATGGCCATGTAAGGGAACTATATTTGAGTAGAATCTTCTCATTTATTCGAAGAAATCACTTATCAAAAAGTCCAATTTCCCTCGCTTTCCAGGGGACGAGCCCTAATTAATAAACAGAAACTGATGACTGAACTCACAGACAAATATCTCCTTGTTATGCAGTTATGCCACTGGAGTAGCAGACTTAATAAAACAGTACTGATCAAAGCGCTTGAAGGGTGGGGGTGGATGGGGGGGGGGGGGGGTGGGCAGTGAAACGTCGCCCTCAAACCATGACGTTGGCAGACGCCTATGCTGATACGCGCACGCACGCACGTACGCATGTACGCACGTACGCACGTAAGCACGTGCGCACGTACGCACGTACGCGCGCATGCACGCGCGCACGCGCGCACGCATGCATGCACACACACGCGCATATATTTAGTGACTATCTACAGATATCTTAACAAGACTCGTGGAATTATATATAATATAGATCTGGGTGTGAATTTACTCATTTGATGCAATGTATCACTTCAATTTTATAGATTCTCTCAGAGACCCATGAACAATGACCGTGGCACGCACTCGGAAAACGAGACTGCCAACGAATTTGTCATGGGAACAGCCTAATTTGCATAAATCCAAAATGGCATAAAATATCAGTTTCCTGTGTTATCAGGGTCCCTGTGTAATGCTGATTGCATGGTTTAAAAAGTGCCAACTTCGAACTTCACACCTGTGGTCATCGTCAAATAAACTACATTTGTGCCACCTTACATAATCAGCTATTGGATGTAAAACAGATTTCTCAAATATTTATTACAGACTTTCCACCAGAATAATCTGGTAAAATTATTTAAACGCAACTTAAGAATTTACTCAGCAACGGTTTAGTATTCATATATGTAGTGTGTTTAGGCATGATATTATATTATTCATAGTATTCATAGTCATAGAGATATTATATATGGGAGCGGTCTTTTGACTATATAGTAGATGATAGTGGTATCCAACGGACACTTGAGAAACATCAAGTATGCTGGCATGAGACTTGTTTCAATCAGTTTCACTCGTATCATCTCAATCGTGCCAAAACACATCTAAAATCTGGAGACATTGAGATCGAGTGCAGCCCTGTTAAGACCAGAATTGCCGCACTGGTCTCCTCAGGTCATCTGACATTCATGTGTGCTTCTTCTGTGACGAGAGAGAGAGAGAGAGAGAGGGGGAGAGAGAGAGAGATAGATAGATAGATAGATAGAGAGAGAGAGAGAGAGAGAGAGAGAGAGAGAGAGAGAGAGAGAAGGAGAGAGAAAGAGAGAGAGAGAGAGATAATTGGACACGAAATCCCTTCATCTTCCATTGACATATATTAACATGTAGATGTAGTAGTAGTAGTAGTAGTAGTAGTAGTAGTAGTAGTAGTAGTAGTCGTAGTAGTAGTAGTGGTAGTAGTAGTAGTAGTAGTAGTAGTAGTAGTAGTAGTAGTAGTAGTAGTAGTAGTAGTAATAGTAGTAATAGTAGTAGTAGTAGTAGTAGTAGTAGTAGTAGTAGTAGTAGTAGTAGTAGTAGTAGTAGTAGTAGTAGTAGTAGTAGTAGTAGTAGTAATAGTAGTAGTAGTAGTAGTAGTAGTAGTAGTAGTAGTAGTAGTAGTAGTAGTAGTAGTAGTAGTAGTAGTAGTAGTAGTAGTAGTAGTAGTAGTAGTAGTAGTAGTAGTCAATATTGTCAACGCACTGGCTCATAATCTTCAATAATTGAAAAAATTCAAAAATTTAAGATATTTTGGTTTGTCTTACCGCCTGAGATTTGTCATTTTGTTTGAGGAAAGCCCTATGGCATTAATGTTAACCCTTTACTGGTTCAATTTGTTCATTAGAATCCAAATATTCGCTTACTTATTTAATGTACATTTGCAGGCACATACAAGGTCATTCCCGAGAATATGCCACTGGAGCGACTGTCTCGGTTTCCGAGCCAGTCATTACAGCGGTAAATTTTCAAAAATACCCCAATCCCCGCCGGCAAATGGACATTGCCCAAGATCACTAAATTGACCGTTTCTGGCTGACCATCATGCAAGGGTTAATGTTGAATGATTGAGATGGATATTCTGGATAGCTATTTGAGTTTTAGATTCGGATTTTTCTTAAACGCAATTACTGGACGCTTGTTAAAGGGTTGTTTCAGTTTCTCCTGTAGGTTTTGATACTCATCTTTCAAGATTTTGGAAATTTCAACGTTTTTCCGATTATAGGTCAGAATGAATGGAATTTTGTCACGTTGATCAGATAAGCCTGGGTCCGAGTTTATTCCCCTTGGCCACTGTGTTTCGAGTTCTTTAATCCAAAACGATTCTCGAAGTTTTCTTTGTTTATCAGTTTCTTCTGCCGTATCTGATAGGGATGGCTGTTCAATTGGCATAATTTCAAAGTCACGAAGGACTAAATGGTCAGGAAGATTAAAATGTTCTGAAACATGTGTGTCTTCCTCTAGCCTAATATCTGAGAAGTGTCGAGTTGCCCGCCATCTTAATGGACATTTGGTTTCGCCGACATACTGTTTTTGGCACAATTTGCATGAAATTAGATAAATAACATTTTCAGAGTCACAATCTAGATTAGACTGAAGTTGGAACTTGCTTTTGTTCTGAAAGCTCGTGAAAGTATTCTGGTTTGGGAGAAATTCATCTAACTTGCACCTTTTCTTTCCGCATTTGCGAGATTTGCCTACACCTATAATCGGACGATTGTGAGAAATTTTGATAGGCCGACGATTTGAGGCATTATCTGGAATGGTTTCCAAGCCGTCCAATGTTTCAGATTTGATTTTGCGCAAGAATCGTGAGGAGTAACCTCGTGGTTTGAGGGCTTTGAATAGGGTAGAGCACGCTTCTTCAAAGTTTTTCCTATCACTCGAATTCCTGTGAAAACGGATTATTTGTGATTTTACTATTCCTTTAAAAGTATGCGGTGGATGGAAAGATTTTTTGTGCAATAGCTGATGCGAATCAGTTGGTTTGAAATACACTTTGTAGTCTAAGTAGCCAGTTGTTTCATACTTTAGACCTTTATATGCAGTTACATCCAGGAAATCTACAGACATCTCGTCAATGGTTGCTTTTAATTTGATATTCGGATCGTGATTGTTCAGAATTTCGAAAAATTCACCAAACTCTGACTTTGTGTGTTGCCAAATCATGAAAATGTCATCAAGGTACCTGCGATAAATGAGGGGCTGTTTTGGACACTTTTCTAACGCTTCCTCCTCCCACTCTGCTACGTAAATTTGGCAAAACATGGGCTAAAGCGCTTGCCCATCGCACAGCCGCAAATTTGTTGGTAAATTTCGCCATCGAATTCAAAATCATTGCCTTTCAGACTGAGCTCTAATAGAGCTATTACTTCTCTGTCTGGCCTGTTGGTGTCTGGGTAGTTCACGAATGCTTTACGGATAGAATTTATACCCTTCTCGATGCCAATGTTTGTATACATAGCATCGATATCAAGCGTGACCAGGAATGAATTTGGCGGTATCCAGGTCTCAGAGACCTGGGATAAGAAGTCTTCTGTGTTTTTCAAGAAACTGGGGTGTCTATTTGCTATTGGCTGTAGATGGTAATCGATATATTCACTGATTCTGTAGGATTCTGAGCCACAATCAGAGATTACAAGTCGCCCGGGCGGTGACATTGGGTCCAACCACGAATCTATGGGTTTATGAATTTTTGGCAAAAGATAGAAAGTCCGTGGTTTTGACTCAAGCTTAGCAAAGAGATACTTATGTTGCTTTTCGGTGATCTTCTTGCTATCGAGCAATTTTTGAAGAATCTCATTAAATTTGCTGCAATTATTTTGCCAAAGTGGTTTGCTTAGTTTCTGGTAATGCTTTGGGTTTCTAAGTTGTCGTTGTGCTTCACGTTTATGGTTATCTTTAAGCATTATTACAGTCGCCGACCCTTTATCTGCAGGTTTGATGACAAATTCGCTGTTTTTAGACAATTCAATTAAGGCCTGGCGTTCCTCATAGGGTAAATTTGGTTGATCATTAGGGAATGCAGAATTTTTAACACGTTCTGAAAAGAGTTCTATGCTTTCACCGATGGCTGGGTCCAGGAGCTTTACGTTTGGTGCCCAGCCAGTTTTTTCAATGAATGGTAGAATGCTACTATTAGAGTTACGAAAGAAGTCTGCTAACTTAATACGGTGACTAAATTCAGATGTCTCCATACAGCCATTATCTAAAAGAGCATCCAAACCTGTTTTAGGTTTTGGTGTTGGGACAAATGTTAGACCAAAATTGAGCAGTGACTGCTCTGCTTCACCTAATGGGGAGCCAGTTAGATTGACAATATTACTGCCCAATCCTGTTTCCGGGCGGATGTTACCTTGGCCCCTGTCTAGTTTAAATTTAGGAATTTAAGCCAGGCAGAATACATAGAGTTAGCTGTCTTTTCAGTCCAATGAATGGTATCCTTAACAACATTAGAGTCTGAGTGCAGGAATGACAGTCACAGATTTTGATGATTCAGCCGTCGAATTGAGGGACTGAATCGCCAACCTCTGCTGAGCTGTCAACCGACTTGAATAGTTAAGTTTTGCGAAGTAAATCACAGTCTTTGGGAATTTGGACTTAATCGCACTGAAAAGCAGCATTAATCTATGTTTTGAACTAGAGATGGGTTCATTCATATCATTAATACCAATGTTAATCACTATTTTCTCTGGTTTAAATGATCCAGTGTACTTTTGAAGTATTCCTCTAGCATGACACAATTTAGCTCCTGGGTAGCAGGCAACTTGCGTTTCAGGGTGGGGCTCAACGGTAATGCGACTCAGGTTCGAAGCTCCAAAGATGAGTACTTTGTTCGTGAGAACAGGTAGTCGCCAGTCAATTTTGTTTTCGATTTCATGACGAAATTTCCAAAAAATGTTTCTCTCCAACATGGTGTGTTGTTTGGGTCTATTTGCAAATTTAATAGGACGCACCTCCGGTGCATTACTTGGACCTGGAGTTGGAGAGAAGCTGGGCTGTGGCAGTTTCCCTGTTGGGGATGGGGTCTTGAGACCCGATGGTTGACTGCTCTGAGGGGATTTCTGAGAAGCGCCAGTCCGTGGACCAGATTTTCTACCATTAACCCTTTCCCTCTGTGGCAAGGGCGGATATTCGTTTGGGTCATTTAGATTGCCTAGTGGAGAGTCAGGTAGTGAGATTAATGATGCTTCAAATAGCATATCGCTAGGGCCAGAATCTAATGGTAGCAATGGAGAGATTTTATTGTCTACTCGTTTTGTGACTGGCGGCGAAGTTTCAGGTGATCTGAGGCGTTTTTTCATTTGTGATTGTGGGGCCACAGTTGGTATCATGACCAGAGGCGTGGCTTGTGCGAGATTTTGAATTGGTTGCTGAGATGGATCTATCGGTCGCACAAAATCGTAAAAAGAACTAATCGCATTAATGTTGAGCTTTCTATTATAATTGTTCTTTGCCCAGCGTATAGCATTGGATTTAGCACGACCTAGGTCTAAATGTGGCATTGCCTGTGTGAGGACTACTTCAGTTCTAATACTACCAAGTTGTTCATTATAGTGATTTAACATGGCCCTAATGGTAGATTTTGCCCACTCAAAATTCACATTCCAGATGGCAAAGTAGATGTCATCATCTGGCATAGCTGGCTTGCAAAATCCATTCAGCTCTTCCACCATCCTGCTAAACCCATCAGGGAGAGTTTCGGCATCTAAATGCCTACGTAGCGTAGCAATATGGTGGAAGCACTGAATTATTTGGTAATACAGCTTTACCAGGCGCGCATGCGCAGATGAACCCCCTTTACCATCTCCATTCTTTCTACGACCATTGTTCCTCGCAATAGCCATTCAGACAGACAAGCGTTCAATCTAACTAGCAATCAGACAGGCAATTGAGCAGGTAAGAAAGATTCGATCAGGCAAACTCAAATTCAAGCACACAAATTCATTCACATCAACTACAAATTGAACCAATATATTACTTACACCTGAAAGACAAATTATAGAATTAACATGTAATATGCAAGGGTTAACAATACAACAATACAATACACAATATTATACGTTACTCACAGTAATTATGGACACGGTCAATTGGCTAAATGCATTTCGCAGGGATGCGCTTCATCAGTAGCCTGTATGACAAATCTGTCAGTCCTTCAGTATAGACAGCTTTATATACCTTTACTGAATTACTCAATCTCCTTTAAAAAACTACTCTATGGTTTAATTTGAACAATTGAACGTTGTGCAAGGTTTGAGTTTCCTTTGATCCGGGTTTATCACAAACATCATTAATAAAGCCAACGATTAGTGGACTGGTTTCACTCCACACAGATTAGTGAAATTTTACTCTTCCGAATTGGATTGATAAGTGAGTAGTGTTTCCTTCAGGAGATCATGAACCGATCATTCAAAGGTGTTATATGCTTTCGTTGGGACACTCAACTTTGCCTTTTGATGGCTTTTTCATCATTTGATGCCGAAAAAATGAATCAAGGTTGGAGGACATATTTTGCCATTTGATAGAATTTTGTTCACCACACCCGAGAGGCCACTGCAGTGTTTATAATTAAACTTTGTTCATACATGTAGAAAGAAAGTAGTATTCAGCTCCCTTAATTTTATGTGAGTGGGTGGCTGGGCGGACACACAGACACACAGACAGCCGGATGGCTGGCAAGGCAGATGGACGGATACATCCACTCATCCATCCAGACATCTAACCATCCATCCATCCCACGCCCCCATCCATCCATCCATCCATTCATGGAAGGGTGGGGAGGCGGGCAGGATGGGGGTGGGTGGGGTGGGGACGCGCATAAAGGAAGGATAGAGCCTAGTCGGAGAGAGGGAGGAAGGATCCATCCATCCATCCATCCACCCATCCATCCATCCACCCGCCCACCCACCCACCCATCCATCAATCCACCCACCCATCGATCTCCACACACCAATCCAACCAACCGTCCATCCATCCATCCATACATCCATCCATCCATCCATCCATCCATCCTTCCATCCATCCATCCATCCATCCATGGAAGGATGGGGAGACGGGATCGGGACGTGCATATAAGAAGAATAGAGCTTAGTCGGAGAGAGGGAGGAAAGATCCATCCATCCATCCATCCATCCCACACATCCATGCCACTCAACCATTCATCCCACACACCCATCCATGGAAGGAAGGGGATTGAGGAGGATGGATGGGTAGGATCCATCCATCCCACCATCCACCCACCCATACATCAATCCATCAATCCATTCATCCATCCATCCATGGAAGGGAGGGAAGGAGGGATGGGAAGAATCCATCCATCGATCCATCCGAATGGGGAGATGGGATGAGGGATGGGAAGGAAGGAAGAATAGAGTGGGCATGGCTGGATAGAGGGGGAGGACCATCTATCCATCCATCCATCCATCCAACCACACACCCACCCACACGCACGCTCTCACACACACATACACACACGTACACGCGCACGTATGCACGTACCCACATGTACACACGCACGCATGTACGCACGCACGCACGCACGCATGTACACACGTACGCACATGTACACACGCACGCACGCACGCACGCACGCACGCATGTACGCACGCACACACACACACCATTCACATTACACACACACACACACACATAGATGGATGAGAGGCCGGATGACGGATGGGTAGGAGAGAAAGATAGTGCGGGGATCGGCTGGAGAAGGTGCAGGGGTGGGAGTTTGAGATGGACAGAAGGGCAGAGGGAAGGCAGAATAGTGGGAGGGATGGGCAAATGGACAGACGGACAAGTGGACCATGTGACAGCCAGACCAGTGAATGCATGGGTGGATGGACAGGAGCTGACGGATGTGTAGGCGGGCGGACCAGTGAATGAGTAGAGAAGCAAGAGAGTGAATCCGGGAATGATTGTAGAATTTGGTATATCAGTCTCTCCACAGAAAGACTGACAGACTGCCTGACGGTGTCGACGGATATATAAGTTATGTTTTTACAAGGCAATAAAATAACAGAACTGGCACTCGCAAGTATGTAGTCAATATTGTCAACGCAGGAAAATTAGGTAAATGGTCTAAGAAACGAGCTAGAAAAACCAAATCAAGTTAATCTAATGATGGCGGTTGTAAACATCATTTTACAAATTATGATTATCTGCACCATAAATTGTAGAGGATTAAATACCGAATTCAAGCAGCGCCACTTGCTTGAAGAATTAGCAAATGAGAGAGTTGATATTGCTTTTCTACAAGCGACCAAAATTAAAAAAACTGAAGTGTATGAATCTCTCAAAGATATTTCAAAAGGGCAGATTTTTTATTCTTTATCACAAGATAATAGTGCGGGAGTGGCCATTTTTATCCTGCCCCGCTGTCTCAACTATGTTGACGTTATATCATCGTCATCAGATACAAATGGACGATGGATGTGTGTATCAATTGATGTACTAAACATAAGTTTAAAATTGATGTGCCTTTATGCACCTACCTCTCATCAATTGCGCCGTGAATTTCTAAATGATGTTTCCACAATAATTCAAGACAGAACGCCTGAAAACCTAATTATGGACGGTGACTTTAATTGCATATTAGATGAGGCTAAAGACAGAAACTCTAGGTCTAATTTTAATGACACATCGCATAATATTTTGAAACACATTTGTGAAAATAAAAGCTTGTTAGACACTTATCGGATTGAAAATCCAGAAAGCCGGGAATTTACTTGGTTTTCAACCGAAGGAAGGTTAGCTTCAAGGTTAGACAGGATGTATGTAGAACGTTCATTGAAAGGTTACATGTTAAAGATTTTGGATCTTCGGTTGAAATAACTTCTTGCTAACTTGATCGGGGGTCCCGCTTCGGCACCGTGAGCAAAGATGGAGTGTTGCTGCGACAACATGCTAGCCAATGTCGGAGAAGGAGCAAGGCAGTCTGGCTCGCCTCGTCTGACAGATGGTATGTGACGATATTTGATGTTGACTGCTGGGCCTATCTGACGTGATATTCCTCAGGTAAGGACTGAAGGTTTCCTCCAGCTCAAGACTAGGTTCCTAATCTAATAAACTGAATCAACACTAAACTTACATATACGTAAGTTTAAACTTTTATTTTACAAATATACAAGATTTTAAAGCAATGAGCAAAATAGCTCATAAGTCCACACTTGGTACAATTCATGTACAATACTAATCAGTGACTAATCTATTTCTAAATACAATCAGAGCTCCATTACGCTAAGTAATAGCTCGCTGTGCTGAACGTCAGCGTGACGTTCAGGATTCACGGTGGCGAATTGAATAATGTCTAAGTCTGAAATCCTGACTTATATACAACTAATCTTGGCACTCTAGCCAAGTTCTATAACTATCATAATAATTAGATTCTTCCTGAATCTGATCTGATTAGCCTTCTAGGTACGTTATGAGCGCAGCTTGGTTGGCCCGGACAATCAGTCGACCAATCAACTTCTGCTCATCCCATCCTAGAAGTTCCTACCTAATAAACGTTGGTCGTTCTGACCAATCAACGATCCCTTTATTTCGATTTCAACTTCAAAACCTATTCTGTTTAATTCTTTGCTACAGAGTTTGATCGACGCTCATTGATCGTGACGTCATTCTGACCAATCAAACTCCGTGCTATTCTTCTATGGAGATGATGCCTCACATAGACAAAGCGGTGGTAGCTGGTTCTGATTTGATGCGATCTGTCAGCTAACTAACAACATTAGAGAATGTGTTGTTGTTGCATGCCATTGTATGAGTGACTATATGTTGATAAACAAATTTCGATTATGTTATTAATTCCTACAGGACGCTACAATGTCCATGTCCTTTCCCTTGCCTATCATGAATAAGCCTGTAGGATACTAGAGTTAATAGGCACATGAGCTGTATGATCTCATTGCCAGCTGGTGTTGTTCTATTCTCGTGCGAGAATCAGAATGCCTATCGTCATCAACTAAGTCCCTTTGTCATGCTCGCGTCCAGTGATTCTTATGCCTTTATTATTTTCTAAACTATCAATCCAAACAACTGCTGATTATTAGAAAAAGTGTGTGCCGACTGAACAGCAACAACTTTCATCTAAACTATTTCCAGATACACATCAACTCAGAACCGTAGGACTTATTCCAATCAATTCGACTGTTTCAATTTTGACAATAAACTTTATCCATCAATCCTGAGCGTGCTACATTCACACACCATCCATTTACTAGAAACTGAATATCACCAGCACTGGCTGATGTAATAATAATATTGAAAGTGTAAAGTCAACCGGTCCATTAGCTCACCTGGTATTTTCAAATCATAAATTTCTCTTGGGACTTACTCATAAATATAAGACATCCAGCGGGGTCATGACTTCCCACAAGACAATCCCATATCTACACATGCCCCTCAACCAAAGTTAGTTAACCGTCTCTTAATGCCTTAAGAGAGTGTTCACTAACTCGTTGTTCAACATCAACAACAAAACCGCACTATACCAGGGCTATTCAGACCAACTACAACCATAAATAAAATAAAACAGTATAGTGAAACAATCAGTCAGTAATCCTACTGACACTAAACAATCTAAACAATGAATCAAATTAAACACGTTCAATATGCCAATGTTAATAAGCAATAAATTCAACTAACTATCAATTAAACAGTAGAATGCAATAATCAGTCACTATAGAGCAACAAAAATAATCAGTATATGACATAAACAGTACGATAATAGTACAATAACAGTACGATAATATTACGATCATCAATGAACATAATATATAAGATAAATTATAAGTCCTCATATTCCACTTGAAATATCATTCAGCTCCACGTCCACCCAGCCATCAGCCGTAGGGTCGATCTCAGTCCCGGAATTGTCGTTAGGCGACGACCCCCTATTAGGCGTCCTCGACGACATTGGCATAGCTGCAGGCAGCTGCGGCCATCGGATCTGAGCGGACTTGGAACTCGGAATCCCTGCCGCACGTGGCTTTCGTGCAAAACACATCCACATGTGGTTCAGGATTCCACACTCTTACAATATAAATAAAAACACAAATAATGTGATGCTGGAGGCCGTTGAATACGAAAACACAGAGCGTATGCCGATGCCATCGACCATCACTGGGTCGACTTCCGATAATGGTGCTAGTGGCACATATTTAGTCTTACGTAACTGGTCCCATTTCTGAATCTTCAGATGGTTAATGATTAGAGATTGGTTTAACACTCCGGCCACATCCGATCTGGGAACATCCACAGCAAGACCAATTCGACTATAAGTCCGACTGTAAGACTGTATAGGTTCGAATCGCCACCCTTTCCCACTATAATCGCATCCACTCGACACAAACGCATACAGACCATTCTTAACCTCACACCTGTCCGTCAGTCGTCCTCCACAATGTACCTCAATAGTTTCACCAAAGGTTTGCAAAACAACACCTATTTGTTTATGGGCGAATAATTTACTAGATGTTTCGTTGGACTCGGACAACCTGACCAAGTCAAGAGACTTATATAATGTCATACTGTTACTATGGTCGGTTTTTCCACTCACCTCCCGCAAAATTATGATAATTTTCTGAAAATTGCCATTTATGGGTATCCACCTCGCCGTGGATAACATCAGAAGTTATGGGTGCGGCTGTTCGCTATTGTTCTTTTCGTTGGAATGTGGTTTTAACCAATCAAAATGCTCCATTTCATTTTCTAGCGTTTGGAGAACAATGGCGAACAGCGGCACACGCATTCTAGAGAACAATGGCGACTATAACGCCACGTTTTTCTCGATAACAATGGCGACTATATTCACACGTTTTTGAGAATCTGCAACACTGGAATGTTCTATTATTTTGAATTAGTTAACCCTTAAAAGTATAAAAGTTGTGTATTTTACGTTTTAACGTAGTGGCGGCGGTCCCCCCTCCGTGGTTATCTACCATTGTAAAAATAATAAGAGATGATGTATGATAATGTAAAATAATAGAGTTTAACAGGTGGTCCGATAACGGAGGTCGTGGGAGGAGGAGGAGGTTGAGGGGTTTGAGGATGAATGCAATGCCGGCTGGCCGAGTGGTCTGATAATAAACTGTAGAATATTTAGAGATTGCCTGTAAGCTGTTAGTAAGCAAAAGCTACCAGTGGATTGTATCATGGGTTAAAAAAGTTAACCCTTTCACCGATGAATATATATCTCATTTTCATCGATATCATACAGGAAAACTGTTGAATATTTTGAAAATAATTTGACTGCCTGTGTCAGTTGAGGCGGAATGCTATAGTATTCCTCCTCAGTTGATATTGCTGGATGATTTTGAGGGCGATGCTAGCGTACTTGTTTACAAGGTATGCATGATGTACGAATATTTTGATAATTTGTTGCTGAATATTTTGATAATTTGAGTGGTAGCTGAATATTTTGATAATTGGTTGCTGAATATTATGATAATCGGTTGCTGAATATTTAGATTGGTTGCTGAATAAATTGATTGGTTGCTGAATATTTTGAAAACGATTTGACTGTGTAAGTTTTAATTTCTTATTAGGCGATGTTAGGTAAGAGAGAGGGGGTCTTATAATGGAGGTCGAAGGAGGAGGGAGGAATGCTATCTAGGCCAGCAGAATGTGTTCCCCAGTCATTTAATTTTCAAAAATCAGACACGTACACAGGAAGTTTTCCTATGCTATTATATAGATAGTGTTATCTATCATATTGATGTCTCTAAAATGGCAGTCATTTAATTATTAAATTTTCAAAAATATGGACAAAATGCATTCCTTGTCAATGGCAATGCATTAATCGATCACGAACAATAGCGTACAGATGCCCATTTAGAACAGTATCGTTGGTATTGATACTAGTAAAATAATAGAGTTTAAGAGGTGGTCCGATAACGGAGGTCGTATGAGGTTGAGGATGTATGAGGAATTACGGTATTGATGTTTGAAAATAATTTGACTGTTTCGTCGCTAACGTTATTAGTGTACTGTAGAATATTTAGAGACTGTCTGTACGCTGTTAGTAAGCAACAGCTACCAGACAGATTAGAAAAATAATATTAAAAATAATCTCGTTTTAATGGTATGTACGGTTGGAATGGTAACCAAGACTTGGTGGTGATGGATTCATTGGATTGTATCATGGGTTAAAAAAGTTAACCCTTTCACCAATGAATATATATCTCATTTTCATCGATACCATACAGAAAACTGTTGAATATTTTGAAATTAATTTGACGTTGTTAACGTTATTAGTAAAACTATTTTTGTTGAATATTTTGATTGAATTTTAACCAGCATTACGCACAAATTGTTTTAAAATACTTTGCAACAACATCAGACGTTTTAGATACGATGGTTAAAATGTGGTCATTATGTCTCTGAGGGTTCCGTTTATAGAATTGTATGTCGAGCGTACTTATGCTAAAAAGATTATTTGGTGCGTATGATTTATCCATACATCTTGAATAGCCGTGGGATCGGTCCTTAATCGAGTTACAAACACGGCACATGTTAATAATGAAAGAATGTTAAAGCACCAAGTTCAATCTTAAATCGAGATACAAACATGTCATGTGTTAAGGAATACTATAAGAATATACCACCCGTCTCGTTCTAAGCACGGGATATTACAATGTCCTCGCCGAGAGTTTGTGAAAATCGATAATAATGCCCGCTCACCGGCTATTGCTGTTTACCGACGCTTAAAGATACGACAATTAAGAGCAACATTTTGAGCGTAGTAGCATAATCATAGATGACCGTTTACTTCAAATATAAATATATCCTTTTGGCTACAGAGCAGTGATACGTTATAACCATGTTTTTTACTATATAATTCAGTCCTGCCCTAAGCGACCACCTCGTGTTGCACCATTACATGGACGCTAGAGAATTTCTTAACCCTTTTAACCCTCGAATTTCTTCAAGAAAATTTCCATTTTCTTCATCATAGTACAAGAGAAGACTATTTTTGAAAATTTATTATTGGAATGACTGGCACTGCAGGCTATCCATTTGTCTAGTCATTGCGCCGGCAAACACCCCCACCAACCACCATCATCACCGCCAACACCCACCACCACCACCTCCACCTCCACTACTACGACTTACACCCAGCACCATGCATTAACCCCACCAACACTATCACCCACGCACCCGCCAACCCATAGCGAATTTCTTCATATTCATACTTGCATCCTTAGAGAAGACTATTTTTGAAAATTTATCAGTGGAATGACTGACTCTGACAGCTATCCATTTATCTAGACATTGTGGTCGGAATGTGTGAGAGCTCTGTGTTTGAAAAAATGGCATATAGGTTGGAGAGGGTCATGAGGATTTAATAAAGGTCTCGCTCGTATGCACACATGCTAATATGCGATACTGCTAGTTATACGTTGTGCGTAGGTGCCTGCGTGCAACACTACGACCTACACCCAACACCAGGCATTAACCCCACCACCAACACCCACCCACCCGACAACCCATAGCGAATTTCTTAATATTCATACTTGCAGCCCTAGAGAAGACTATTTTTGAAAATTTATCATCGGAATGACTGACTCTGACAGCTATCCATTTGTCTAGACATTGTGGGCGTAATGTGTGAGAGCGCGGTGTCTGAAAAATGGTATGTAGGTTGGAGATGGTATGTCATGAGGGTTTAATATAGGTCACGCTCGTATGAACACGTGCTAATACGCGATACTGCTAGTTATATGTTGTACCCTTGTGCGTGCGTGCGTGGCGCGGTGTGCGCCCTTGCGGGCATGCGTGCACCAGAATACTTTTTGAAAATTTTTCATCGGAATGACTGGCTCTGCTGGCTAAAATGTATACGTACATGTGCGAACGCATGCGGTCCGCATGTTGTGAATTTGCGGGCGTATATTGTGGATTGCGGGCGCATGATGCGGATTTGCGGGCGTATGTTGCGGATTGCGGGCGCATAATGCAGATTGCGGGCGTATATTGCGGATTGCGGGCGTATGATGCGGATTTGCGGGCGTATGTTGCGGATTTGCAGGCACATGATGCGGATTTGCGGGTGTGTGTTGTGGATGGCACCATGTGTATGTACATGCCTGAACACGCATACACGCCAAAATGCATGCATACATGTGCGGCCGCATGCGGGCCGCATTTGCGGATTTGCGGGCATATGTTGCAGATTGCGGGCGCATGATGCAGATTGTGGGCGTGTGTTGCGGATTGCGGGTGTATGATGCGGTTTTGCGGGCATATGTTGCGGATTTGCGGGTGCATGATGCGGATTTGTGGGTGTGTGTTGCGGATGGCACCAAGTGTATGTACATGCCTGAACACGCATACACGCCAAAATGCATGCATACATGTGCGGCCGCATGCGGGCCGCATTTGCGGATTTGCGTGAGTATGTTGCGGATTGCAGGCGCATGATGCGGATTGCGGGCGTGTGTTGCGGATTGCGGGCGCATGATGTGGATTTGCGGGTGTATGTTGCGGATTTGCAGGCGCATGATGCGGATTTGCGGGTGTGTGTTGCGGATGGCACCAAGTGTATGTACATGCCTGAACACGCATACATGCCAAAATGCATGCATACATGTGCGGCCGCATGCGGGCCGCATTTGCGGATTTGTGGGCGTATGTTGCGGATTGCGGGTGCATAATGCGGATTGCAGGCGTGTGTTGCGGATTGCGGGCATATGATGCGGATTTGCGGTCGTATGTTGCGGATTTGCCGGCACATGATGCGGATTTGTGGGTGTGTGTTGTGGGTGGCACCAAGTGTATGTACATGCCTGAACACGCATACACGCCAAAATGCATGCATACATGTGCGGCCGCATGCGGGCCGCATTTGCGGATTTGCAGGCGTATGTTGCGGATTGCGGGCGCATGATGCAGATTGCGGGCATTTGTTGCGGATTGCGGGTGTATGATGCGGATTTGCGGGCATATGTTGCGGATTTGCGGGCGCATGATGCGGATTTGCGGGTGTGTGTTGCGGATGGCACCAAGTGTATGTACATGCCTGAACACGCATACATGCCAAAATGCATGCATACATGTGCGGCCGCATGCGGGCCGCATTTGCGGATTTGCAGGCGTATGTTGTGGATTGCGGGCGCATGATGTGGATTGCGGGCATATGTTGTGGATTGCGGGCATATGATGCAGATTTGTGGTCGTATGTTGTGGATTTGCGGGCGCATGATGCGGATTTGCGGGTGTGTGTTGCGGATGGCACCAAGTGTATGTACATGCCTGAACACGCATACACGCCAAAATGCATGCATACATGTGCGGCTGCATGCGGGCCGCATTTGAGGATTTGCTGGTGTATGTTGCAGATTGCGGGAGCATGATGCGGATTGCGGGCATATGTTGCGGATTTGCGGGTGCATATTGCGGATTTGCGGCCGCAGTACATATAATCCTATAAATGGTGCAAATTCAATCCCTTTTCTCATTCCAGTTTAAACATCGCAAAGTGGTTGGATGTGTAACTACAGAGTAGTTAGGTAACCTTAGGCAGTCAGATTTCATCTCACGCGATATTCCTTATATATTTTTTTGTAGTAGAGCGATGTGGTATAAATGTAAATGTTAATGTACATTTGGATAAAATGGCCAGCAGTACAAACTTTGATGGATCAGACACTGGGTATTGCGGTGTCGTTGGTGTTCCAGCAACATCCGCGACACCATATGCCGATGGTCGAAACATGAGAGGGTCTGTAGGCCGATTAATGCATTGCCATTGACAAGGAATGCATTTTGTCCATATTTTTGAAAATTTAATAATTAAATGACTGCCATTTTAGAGACATAAATACGATAGATAACACTATTTATATAATAGCATAGGAAAACTTCCTGTGTACGTGTCTGATTTTTGAAAATTAAATGACTGGGGAACACATTTTGCTGGCCTAGATAGCATTCCTCCCTCCTCCTTCGACCTCCGTTATAAGACCCCCTCTCTCTTACCTAACATCGCCTAATAAGAAATTAAAACTTACACAGTCAAATCGTTTTCAAAATATTCAGCAACCAATCAATTTATTCAGCAACCAATCTAAATATTCAGCAACCGATTATCATAATATTCAGCAACCAATTATCAAAATATTCAGCTACCACTCAAATTATCAAAATATTCAGCAACATATTATCAAAATATTCGTACGTCATGCATACCTTGTAAACAAGTACGCTAGCATCGCCCTCAAAATCATCCAGCAATATCAACTGAGGAGGAATACTATAGCATTCCGCCTCAACTGACACAGGCAGTCAAATTATTTTCAAAATATTCAACAGTTTTCCTGTATGGTATCGATGAAATATATTCATCGGTGAAAGGGTTAACTTTTTTAACCCATGATACAATCCACTGGTAGCTGTTGCTTACTAACAGCTTACAGGCAATCTCTAAATATTCTACAGTTTACTATCAGACCACTCGGCCGGCCGGCATTGCATTCATCCTCAAACTCCTCAACCTCCTCCTCCTCCCACGACCTCCGTTATTGGACCACCTCTTAAACTCTATTATTTTACATTATCATACATCATCTCTTATTATTTTTACAATGGTAGATAACCATGGAGGGGGGACCGCCGCCACTACGTTAAAACGTAAAATACACAACTTTTATACTTTTAAGGGTTAACTAATTCAAAATAATAGAACATTCCAGTGTTGCAGATTCTCAAAAACGTGTGAATATAGTCGCCATTGTTATCGAGAAAAACGTGGCATTATAGTCGCCATTGTTCTCTAGAATGTGTGTGCCGCTGTTCGCCATTGTTCTCCAAATGCTAGAAAATGAAATGGAGCGTTTTGATTGGTTAAAACCACATTCCAATGAAAAGAACAATAGCGAACAGCTGCACCCATAACTACTAACATCATTACCCATGGGTAATATAACCACAATTGCATTTTAACAACGGATAAAGCGGAGGCGGTGATGTGCAACATTTTGGTCACGGTTGCATAGTCATCTACTTTAATAAACTTACTTAATATAGTCCTGTAAACTATATGCACTAAGACTACTACTAACATGAAAACTCTAAATAGATTCATCGTTAAACTTGAAACACAAACCCACAATTCACAATGTTATCCAATAAGTGCGTTTTTACTTCTACAGTAATTAAGCAGAGATTAAAATTATCTCATGCTATGCCGCTCTATAACAGCTTCAATACGGCTGACAATGTCATCATGTATAGATCGGCCAAATGCACCAATCCTAACACGCTTACTGTCTGAGCTGAACTCAGGAGCGTGACTGCGCTTGCGCAGATTGTAGGAGTGCGATGGAAGTGTTTCCATTGGCTCGATGGCAGGCTCGGGTACATCCTCCGAGGTGTCCATCATTACAGTACAAGGAGTCTCTGATGTATCCATTGGTGACTCATACTTCGGATTGTTACTTGTACTAGGTCGATCTACATCCATGTTGACCACCTTACCCACCTTACGCACCTTTGGCTCCCAAGTAGAAGCTGGTCAATTCCTACGAGCTATCTTACAAGGTGTCGAGTCGGAGTCGCGTACTGGCAAAGGTATAGACTCGGGTAATGGTACAATTCTTGGATGATGGCTGGCTTTCGTACCTTTTGCAGGGTTACGAATAGGGCGTGGTCTTACTTTGTCACAGCACATCTCTGAGTCGACTACACATAGCTTAGATATGTTAAGTATGCGTACTTTCCCAGACCTTTGATGGCGGACATGGGCCATGGGTCCATTGATCTTAAAGATCTCATATTCAGGGTCACTGCGAGAGGTCAACTTCATCCTCTCCTCAGCTTTTACAACCACTGAATCGCCAACCTTATACTCACCAGCGTTTGCACGCTTGTCAATCTGTTCTCGGTGTACTTCTCGAGACTTGGCCGTTTCTCCTCGAGCACGCAGCAAGGCATTATTGAGACAGGTTAGTCTTTCGCCAAGATCTTGCGAAGCATCGAGTGGAATAGCAAATGGAAGTCTTGCACGTCGACCATACGTCAGATAGAATGGCGTATATCCGGTCGTGGAGTGACGAGTGTTATGGTACGCTGTTAAAGCTGCACCTAACTCATCTTCCCATGCACGAGATTCGTTGTTCACACCTTTCTGAATTAGTTCTTTAAGAGTACGATTGAACCTCTCGGTACGTCCGTTAGTTTGTGGATGATACGGACTCGATCGTCCATGATCAATACCATGTTCATGGAATCGCTGCTCCAAAGAATTTGAACATAATTCTTTACCCTGATCTGTAATCAGAATCTCAGGGACACAATGACGAGCGACATACTCATTGAAGAACTTATCTTCAACATTCTGAGATGTCTTAGCCGCAATCGGATATGCCTATGCGAAAGCAGAACAGTGATCGATCACCGTCATAACGTAATTATTACCTTTACTCGACTCTAAAAGTGGACCGATTAAATCCATACCAATTATCTGACTTGGATAACTGGCCATTGGCATCTCATTATACTTAGGTCGAGTAGTGACAGGTCGGTTGACCTGGCACGTCGTACACGTTTCGAGCATACGTACCACATCTTTCCTTAAAGATGTCCATACAAAAGAATCCCTTACCATACCGATGGTCTTCTTCAGACCTTGGTGACCAGCTCATTCATGAGCCTTCTGGAGCACTTTCTCACGGAACAGGGTAGGTAGTAAGATTCGGGGGTACTCAGCGTCTAATGCTGAAGGTGTAATTAAAGAATACAATATGCCATTATTTACCATATACTCCTCCGGTGTATTCATAAATAACTCCGGGTATTCCTTGGTTTGTTCGGCACATAATTCCTTGTACAGTACGTCATATACCTCCAAAGGAACGTGAGGTATTGCGCCTTCGTCCACTTCAGGTATGACATAATCGGCAGTGTCTAACGTGGCGACCTCTACCGGACGACGTAACCTAGACAACATGTCCGCTCGAATATTCTTCGAGCCTTGGATGTATTCTATTTTACATCCGTACTCAGCAATCAATACGGCCCAGTGCTGCACTTTCGTGTTCTTAACTTCTCCCACAATCAAGCTCTTCAGGGGTTTGTGGTCAGTATACATGGTAAACTGCATGCCAAATAGATAAGGCCTAAGCTTCTTCAATGCATATATCATAGCATAAGCTTCCTTCTCTATTACAGGCCAATTCAACTGACTGTCTTTAAGAGTAGAGCTAACATACTGTATAACATGCTCTATACCGTTATCATCAACTTGCACTAGTATCGCACCTATTGCATAACACGATGCATCAGTATACAACCTATACGGGGCATTCAAATTCGGGTAAGTGAGCATGGTCTCACCACACAGCAAGTTCTTCAATTTCTCAAACGCTTGCTGTTCGTGCTTACCCCATTCAAATCTCTTATATTTCTTAGTTAACTCAATTAGAGGCTTAGCAATTTCGGCATAGCCTTTTACACAAGATCGGTAATAACCTGTACCTCCTAGAAAACTACGCACCTCACCCACATCGCGGGGTGGTGACATTTCTCGTATGACTTTGACCTTTTGACTCTGTGGAGCTACACCTTGCGCAGAAATGTGATACCCTAACAAGCCAACAGACTTACTGGCAAAGTCACATTTCTTTTTCTTCAACTGTAAATTATATTCCTGAATCTTGCGCATGACCAAGCACAAATGATGTGCATGTTCCGTCGGATTTTGTGAATATACGACTATATCGTCGACGAAAACATGTACATATTTTCCTACATATTCTCGGAAAATGTCATTCATTGCCCTCTGAAATACGGCACCTGAGTTGCAAAAACGAAAAGGCATCCGAATCCATTCGTACAAACCTTCACTGCAAACGAACGATGTTTTCTCGATGTCTTGGCTCGCCATGGGTATCTGCCAATAGCCGGACTTCAAGTCCATCATAGAAAAGATTGTTGCGCCCCTCATAGAATCAAATATATCGGATATGTTTGGTAATGGATAACTATCCTTACGGCACACTGAATTTAATTTTCTAAAGTCCACACAAAATCTGGTGTCACCATCCTACTTCGGTACCAGAGTTATGGGTGACGCCCAGGGTGATGACGATGGTCTTATGACGCCCGCTGCTAGCATTTCTTTAACTTGGTTTTTAACCAAGTATTGCTTAGCCAATGGTAAACGATAGGCTTTCTGCCTAATAGGAGGATAATCTCCTGTCAGAATCGTACACTCTACCTTGGGTACACGTCCTAACGTAGTTGGACGAGCCATATCGAAATTATTGGCAAAGTCGCTCAGTACTTTGTCAATAACTGCATATCCGGTCGTTTCTTTGCAACTGGCATACACATAATCGTTTTGACTTCCATACGGAATTCTAAATGGGTATACTCGACCAAACCATACTACTTCTTTGGTCTTGTAGTCAATCCTTGCATTTCCCAAGTACAAGGCGTCAGCGCCAATTAGACATTCATGCCTCATACTACTCACAATCATACTTGGAATAGGCCGGGCATCCTTGAATTTAATTTGAGTCTCCCCAAAAACATCTATTGGTGAACCATTTATGGCTAGTAATGTTTTAGCCTTTTTCAATGGCCGAGCATTCATAATGCTCCACCATATGTCCTTCCTAACAAGGGATGTACTAGCACCAGTATCGATTAATGCATCTACTTACTCACCCTTGTTTTCCTGACTGTTTGCTTCGATTTCGAGCCGGATTAGGAACCGTTCAGTCACCATTGGTCCCCTCCGATTCCATTTAACGGACTCCGTCGTCCATTATTCACCACTTCTGCATATGATTGTCGCCGACCTTCACCAGACGAGGCTCCTCCATAACCCTATGAATAACGGCCATACTCGTCGGTTTTCGAAACCGTCAACACGAATCCCTCTCGGTCCTCGTAGTCTCTGCCCCGGTTTACTTGGTTGGCAATATCACGGCGCATATTCCTTGAATATGCACGCGCCGTAGTTTCCTGCCCCGAGTATGAATTACAATCACCTAAATTCGACTTGTTATCTACCTGATCCACCTGCATTGGTGACTCCTCTCGGTCCGCTTGACGGGGACGTTTCGGTGCACGCCATTGTGGTGGAGACCATTGGTTAGATGGGCAGTCACTCTGATAATGACCGACCTGGTTGCATCGGAAGCATGTCACTTGTCTTGGGCCATGTGTCCAAGCTTACCACAATTGAAACACGTCATCGGTGGTCGTTGAGGACGCGGTGCACGTGGTTTAGGTGCTGCACGACTTGGTGCGGGTTGTATCGCCTGCGTACAGTCACTTTTGTAGTGACCCGGTCGGCCACAGTTGAAGCAGGTCACCTCCCGTTTCTTGGGGACCACTTTCAGTGTCGTCTTTGCCTTCTGCTGCTGTTGCGGTCTAGGTGGCGTTCGTTGCACTGAGGATCGAGCCGCGGTTTCGTTCTGTAAACCCTCGATTACACCACACAGCTTCTCAATCAATCTGGTTTGCTGAGAAATCTGTCTTTTCATACTGCTAATTATTTCCCATATTCCCTTTCCCTCTTCGTGGTCAATCACATCAACTTCCATTTCCTGTTCATGATGGGGTGGGATATTCATAGCCTGAAGAAGGTCATTGCATCCCTCCTCATCCTCCGTCATCTCCATCGCTTCTGTCAGTGTCTTGATCTTTTTCCTCACTATCCTTCATCCCATACCCTGATCTTTTAGGGCCCTGATGTATGATGCCAATATTGATGACAATGTTGCGATTTCATCGATTTTCTTCTAGAAAATGGCATTGTTGCAACTATAAATTTAATTTACGCTTGTAGTACGAGTAATACACATTTCAAGAAGAAAACGGGGAAAGCCATTATAAATTTCACAGCCATCTGAAGGCCACGTTTACTTCTAGAATTGCAGGCGATGCATAAGCAACCTCTTATAAGTAAGACCGAAATTCGTAGGGTGTGGTACCTGTTATAAGTAAGACCGAAATTCGTAGTTCGTAGTTCGAAATTGGACGGGAGCAGGCATTATATGGTAAATATTAGACGCTGCAGATTAAGCCATAGGCGGCAGGTCTAATGCACGTGTGCGTATACACAAATAGGATACAGGCCTACGTATAAACTGAATAACGAACTACGTTCTAGCAATACGATGCAATCTGAATTACGGTCTGGACTGTAATTCAAACTGAATAAAATTCTAGAAGGATGGCGCGCATGTGTATATATAGATTGTACAGGCCGATCTTAGACTGAATAACGAACTACGTTCTAGCAGCAAGATACAATACGAATTATGGTCTGGACTGTAATTCAAACTGAATAACGGTTTAGAAGGAAATTCAGTCTTCATCCGAATTACGGTCTGGACTGTGATTGAAACTGAATTATGTTCTAATATGTGATCTTATCCGAATTACAGTCTGGACTGTGATTCAAACTGAATTATGTTCTAAAATGTGATGGCATCCGAATTAAGGTCTGGACTGTGATTCAAACTGAATTATGTCCTAACATGAGATGTGATCCGAATTACGGTCTGGCCCGTGATTCAAACTGAATTATGTTCTAACAATTGATGTCATCCGAATTAGGGTCTGGACTGTGATTCAAACCGAATTATGTTCTAGCATGTGACGTCATCCGAATTACGGTCTGGACTGTGATTCAAACCGAATTACATTCTAGCTTGTGATGTCATCCGAATTGTGGTCTGGACCGTGATTCAAAATGAATTATGTCCTAACATGAGATGTGATCCGAATTATGGTCTGGCCCGCGATTGAAACTGAATTATGTTCTAACAGTTGATGTCATCCGAATTAGGGTCTGGACTGTCATTCAAAACTGAAATATGTTCTGGCATGTGGTGTCATTCGAATTACGGTCTGGTCTGAGATTCAAAACTGAATTATGTTCTTGCATGTGGTGTCATTCGAATTACGGTCTGGACTGTGATTCAACCTGAATTATGTCCTAGCATTTGATGTCATCCGACTTACGTTCTGGACTGTGATTCAAACGGAATTATGTTCTAGCCTGTGATGTCATCCGAATTACGGTCCTGACTGTGATTCAAAACTGAATTATGTTCTTGCAGGTGACGTCACCCGAATTAGGGAAAGGACTGTGATTCAAACCGAATCATGTTCTTTCATGTAATGTCATCCGAATTACGATCTGGACCCGGATTCAAACTGAATTATGTTCTGACATGTGAAGTCACCCGAATTACTGTCTGGAGCGTGATTCAAACTGAATTATGTTCTTGCATGTGATGTTATCCGAATTACGATCTGGACGGTGATTCAAACTGAATTATGTTTTAACATGTGATGTCATCCGAATTACGATCTGGACCGTGATTCAAACTGAATTATCTTCTAATGTGTGATGTCATCCGAATTACGATCTGGACCGTTATTCAAACTGAATTATGTTCTAAAATGTGATGTCTTTCTAATAACGATCTGGATTGTGATTCAAAACTTAATTGTGTTCATGCATCTGATGTCATCTGAATTACTGTCTGGACCGTGATTCAAACTGAATACAGTTCTAGAATGTCTAAAACATAATTCAGTTTTGAATCACAGTCCAGACAGTAATCCGGATTACGATCTGTACCGTTATTCACACTGAATTATGTTTTAACATGTTATGTCATCCGAATTATGGTCTGGACTGTGATTCAAAACCGAATTATGTTCTAGCATGTGATGTCATCCAAATGACGGTCTGGACTATTATTCAAACTGAATTATGTACTAACATGAGATGTGATCCGAATTACGGTCTGGACAATGATTCAAACTGAATTATGTACTAACATGAGATGTGATCCGAATTACGGTCTGGACAATGATTCAAACTGAATTATATACTAGCATGAGATGTCATCCGAATTACGGTCTGGACGGTGATTCAAACTGAATTATGTACTAACATGTGAAGTCACCCGAATTACGATCTGGACCGTGATTCAAACTGAATTATCTTCTAATGTGTGATGTCATCCGAATTACGGTCTGGACTGTGATTCAAAACCGAATTATGTTCTTGCATGTGAGGTCATCCGGATTACTGTCTGGACTGTGATTCAAACTCAATCGCATTCTAGCATGTGCCGTCATCCGAATTACGGTCTGGACCAATATTCAAACTGAATTATGTTCTATCATGTGATGCCATCCGAATTACGGTCTGGACTTTTATTCAACGTTCTAGCATTGGATGGCATCCGAATTACGGTTTGGAAGCATTTGGGTAATCAGGCTCCATTGAACAAACTTAGTCGAGTTGTTGCCCTAAATGATGTTTGATACGTGTTTCATGAGTTTTGATTCAATCCTCCAAGCGGTTTTGCAGAATAATTTTGGACATTTCTAAAAATCGGCCGAAATCTCAGATGGTCACCGGTCAAATTGGCGGATTAGCTTCTTTATAAGAATCTTGGAACTCTATGTCCTAAGGATGCTGCTTGCCCAATATACTTGAACCCGGCCCAGTAGTTCTTGAGAAGACGTTGTGTAAAGAAAAAGATGACCGATGGTTGGATGAATGATAGACGGACGACGGATGACAGACGAATGGATGGTCGCCACGGCATAAACTCCATTGGTCTATCAGGTCAGCTGAGCTATAAAGAAATCCAATTGATGAATCATATTTCATGCGCTGATGTGTGCCCCTCCTTATGAATGTGTGACATTTCGAGATATGGCTAGACCAGCAAAACTCACACACCATGACAGATATGATTCTAGAGAGTGTTAAGCATTGTATAAAAGCATGTGAGGATCTCCAGCATGCACTGGACAAATATAGAGGCAGCTCAGAAATCGCCGCCAGAATTCCTAAATTGTGTCCAAAATCTGCATCATATAATGAAGAAATTATTGATGGATGACAAACGATGTTTGGATGAGTTTGGCTTATGGGAAGACTGTTTCAGTTTGCCCACATCTCCCGGATTACTCTGCTGCAAAACCGGTTGACAACAAGTCATCGGAAAAGGAAATATTTGCATGATTCCAGTGTAGTTTACAGGACTTGGTAACCATTCAGTAGAATTTGAGATAATATGGCCATTGGACGTTAAACACTAAAGCAAATTGGTTGCAACCACAGACAGCTTTGTGCTCATGATGAAGGGCTTGTAAGATACTACTTGATCGAACACACAGGAGTAGCCATAAGTGGGATGATACACCAACTTGGTGGGTGTTATCAGATCTCCACAAGGAGGCTACAGGAGCGGAAAAATATCTGCCAAAGTCGTGTACGTGCGTACACACGTGCGTGTTTGTGTGTGTGTGTGTGTGTGTGCGTGTGTGCGTGCGTGCGTGCGTGCGTGCGTGCGTGCGTGCGTGCGTGCGTGCGTGCGTGCGTGCGTGCGTGCGTGCGTGCGTGCGTGCGTGCGTGAGTGCGTGAGTGCGTGAGTGCGTGAGTGCGTGCGTGCGTTTGCATGCGCGTGTTCATGCTGTAGATATCGGATCGTCTTATGGGAAGTCATGACACCGGTAGACGTCTTATATTTGCGAGTAAGACCTCAGTGAAATTTATGTTTGAAAATACCAGGTGAGCTAAGAACTGAATGAGCATCGTAGTAGTTAAGTATCGTGTAGGAAAATGCACTGGTTGACTTTGACCAGTGCTGGTGATACAGTTTCGCGGAAATAAGAGAGAAACTATATCGAAACTGTAGCAGTAAATTCAGCACAATAAGTTAGAAATTGGAATAGATTGAAATAGAGCCGACGGTTCTGGGTTGATAAGATCTGTCAATAGTTGAGGGTAAAAGTTGTTGCTGTGGGATCGGCACACACTTTTATAATGTTCAGCAGTAGTTTCGGCAGTTAGTTTAGTAAATATTCGAGTGATAAGAATCGGTAGGAATCGATATGAATATAGGTGACAGAATGACATTTAGTTGTTGACGGGCGGCATTCCGACTCCCTTAAGCAAGTACAACAACATCAGCTGGCAATGAGATCATACAGCTCATGTGCTTATTAACGTTCATTTCCTACAGGCTTATTCAAGATAGGGTCAGGACAGAGGCATTGTAGCGTCCTGTGGGAATTAATAACACAATCGAAATTTGTATGTCAACTATATGTCAATCAAAGAAAGGCATGCTACCACAACACATTCTGTAATGTTGTTAGTTAGCTGACAGATCGCATCAAAGCAGAACCAGCCGATACCACTTTGCCAGGTTGAGTAGTAGATCTACCATGTTTAGTAATGAATCCCTAGAAGAGAAGCCCAGAGTTTGATTGGCCGAGATGACGTCATAATCAATGAGCATCTAGTCAAACTCTGTGGCAGAGAAACAAAAGGAATATGGTTTCGAAGTAAAATCGAAGGGTAGAAGAAGCGGATTGGTCAGAAGGACCAAGAGGAGTAGATGAAAATTCTAGGAAAAGATAGTCAGAGGTTGATTGGAGGGAAGATTGTCCTGGCCAATCAAACTATGACTATAGCGTGCCTAGAAGTATAATTAGAACAGAAATCTATGTATTGTAATATATATAGATATATATATATCATAATAGATATGCAGGTAGGAAACTGCAAAAGATATATAATAGGCACTTTGTCTATTGAAAAGTTAATCAGGTACTGGTGACCTAACGTGAAACACGTCGTATGCGTATAGTAGTCTCTACGAATAGAGAAGTGTTAAGCTAGCTAGATATCATATCAACCGTCGTGTTGGGAGTAATCAGTGGCAGTAAAGTAGTCAGAGTTAGAATCAGATAAAATAGTTTAGTACCGTTATTATATTAACCGTATCATTATAAAGTATCATTCTACTTCAGTGACAGTATACGTCACATTGATATATAGAGTTATTGTAAAGTTAGATATAAGAATAAAAACATCACCTTGTAAATACAAGGCACTAGTTTGGTTGTTTATAAGGAACTCCTAAGACAGTACGGATAAACACCGTACCTTACCACGAATCTTCAGTATGGCAGATCAGGCCCAGTTACATAATATATCTTCAGTCTACCTTTGAAGAGGCGAGCTGTAACTATCCGACTGCAGCAACGAGAAGATTGATTGTCGCAACAATCATCAAACATCATAAGTCTTCTCGAAGTTGTCGTCGTGAGTATAGTATTTATAGAAAAGGAGTACCGAAAATCTTCAGTGGCGAGCCTGCCAGGATCTTAGGAGTGGAAACGACTGTGTAAACTGAGTGAGTATTAGATAGTACATATGGCACAGGTGGACCGACCAGCCAATATAGTATTAAAAGACGTTAGTGACAGAGTACAAGTTTTCATAGAACAAGCAAAAGACTCAGAGAACACAAAAGTAACACAATACCGCGAATATCGAGATAACTCATTAATTAAGATCACCACTGACATTAATTGTGAGGAACAGCCTCGGTTAAAACGGGTTATAGTCTGTTTATATTATCAATAGGAAAGTATCTAAACAACACTACGTAATGGCGACACCAGGTCCCGCGGGTCCCAGAGTACCACTAGCGGATGAACATCTGAGGCATCCTGAGCTACGAGCTGAAACAGTAGCTGCTATGCAAGTGATGGGAACAGCAATGGCGGGTACCATTGTACAAAGCAGTACCAGAAGGGAGGCGGACAGAGTCCACTGTGAAGAAGTACGGGAGCTCACCCAGTGAATACAACCATGTGACGGGCTCATACCGGAGCAGGTGCGGCAGTTCCTGGATGAGGCTCATCGGGTATGGATAGCAATGGAAGGGAAGCTGGATGGTATACCTGCGTACATAATAACACGTGCTTCTCGGGGACAGCTGTCGAGAGCGGTAGATCATTATTTGATGGGAAAGAATAGGGACGAGATTACGTTTGAAGAAATCCGGGGATACGTCATGGAGAATTTCGTCTCTCCCAATGAGGGAGAGAGGATAAAATACGACCTCGAGGGCGTACGCCAGAGAAGGAATGAAACCATCATTGCCTTCAACCGGCGGTACCGTGAAATGGTCAGCCGTGCATATCCCACAACCAATGCCGACAATCAAAGAACCGTGCTGGGTGTGTACATCAAAGCACTTAGCGATACCGGATTGGGAAGGAGAATTGTTAGGAAGAAGGCCACCACTCTTCAACAGGCGATAGAGATTGCTGAAGAAGAGGCGAATTGTAATGACTTGCTAAAAGCAATGCGAATCGATAACCGGCAGGAGACGGATATGGAGATAGGAGTGTTGGACATAGAGGAAGGAAAAGATGTCTGGTCTATTATAAATGGAATGAAAATGCAGATTGCGCAGCAAACTCGGTTAATAGAGTGGTTGTGTAGTACTGTAGAAGCATTACCGGCCAAGTCTGACAAACAACCAGCCACTAGAGAACCGATGCCAACCAAGAAACCAGCCATGCCACAAAGACGCCAGCAGGTGAAACAGTGTGACAAACAACCGGCAAACAACCAGCGACTAGATATCGTTTGTTATAATTGTGGTCAAAAGGGCCACTATAAGAGCATTTGTAACCAGCCATTGCAAACCCCAAGAACTGGTATGCAGAGACGACCCACCCGTGTACCCCAACCGAGGGGGCAGAAACCGCCTATAGTCTGCTTTACATGTGGAAGACAAGGGCACATGGCTCGTGATTGTGCTGATTATCAACGAAGCTTCGCTGGATACATGGATAGGAGAACCGGCCCGGCACAGACCATACATTGCTTTCGTTGCGGAAAAGACGGGCATCTCATAAATGACAGTCCACTGAGAGTGCCGCAACCTAAACCGCAGCGACAAGTAGCTAAGCGACCACGGTTAGATAGTGATATGAGTATAGATGCTATATATCAGAGCGATAGAGCAAAAAGCAGTGAACAAAGAATAACACCACAGGCCTGTTCACGTAATATGCGCAAGGACATTGCTAACAGAATTAGTAGTAACGAGGAGTACGACGATCAGGACGGGTTCGTTCTAACCGCGGAGGGGACCGACAAGTACGGACGTTATGGAGGAGAATTTTCAGGATGGAGAAATTCCTATGCTGAAGTGGTCAGTGGACGAAGGAGCCCTTCATTAAATGGCGACGGAGGAGACCGTTGGTAAGCGTACCGACCGAGTGGTTTCTGATCCGTTTACAATGGGACAACCACGGTCCAGAAGATCAAGGTAAGTGCTTGCATACCTTAGTAGATACTGGTGCTAGCATATCCTTGATTAGAAAGGATGTATGGTGTAGCAGCTTAGATGCTAGGCCATTAAAAAGAGCGAAGACGCTCTTAGCGGTAAATGGTTCCCCAATAGAGCTTTTGGGGGAGACACAGATCAAATTTAAGAATGCACGGCCTATTCCTGGTACAGTAGTAGCGAATATGTGGCATGAATGTTTGATCGGTGCGGATGCTTTGCACTTGGGAAATGCAAAGATTGACTATCGGACCAAAGAAGTAGTATGGTTTGGTCAGGTATATCCCTTTAGGTATCCCTATAGGGAACAGACGAGATATGTATATTCTAGTTGTAAGGAAATGACCGGATATAAAGATATCGACAAAGTTATTGAGGACTTTATGGATAACTTTGATACGGCTCGTCCAAACACTTTAGGATTGGTCCCCTAAGTGAAGTGTACGGTACCAACAGGAGATGCGTTTCCTATAAGGCAGAAGGCCTACCGTCTACCGCTTGCCAAGCAGTATGTAGTCAAGAACCAAGTGGCTGAGATGCTGGCAGCGGGCGTCATAAGACCGTCATCATCACCCTGGGTGTCACCCATTACTTTAGTCCCTAGGAAGGACGGTGACACTAGGTTTTGTATTGACTACAGAAAGTTGAATTCCATATGTTGCAAGGACAGCTATCCATTACCAAACATATCAGATATTTTTGATTCGATGCGCGGTGCAACGATCTTTTCTACTATGGACTTGAAGTCGGGCTATTGCCAGATACCAATGGACCCCCAAGACATAGAGAAGACAGCGTTCGTCTGCAGTGAGGGTTTGTTTGAATGGATTCATATGCTGTTCGGTTTTTGCAACTCAGGTGCCGTATTTCAAAGGGCAATGAATGATATTTTCTGAGAATTCGTGGGAAAATATCTGCATGTTTTTGTCGATGACGTAGTCATATATTCTCGAAATCCAGCTGAACATGCACAGCACTTACGTAAGGTCATGCGTAAGATTCGAGAATATAATCTACAGATTAAGAAAAAGAAATGCGATTTCGCTAGTCCGTCGGTAGATCTGTTAGGTCATCGTATTTCCGCACAAGGAGTAGCTCCTCAGGCCCAGAAGGTCAAGGTCATTAGAGAAATGTCTCCACCCCGAGATGTGGGTGAAGTGAGAAGTTTTCTCGGAGCTACAGGTTACTACCGATCCTGTGTGCAAGGTTATGCCAAAATTGCGAAGCCTTTAATAGAGTTAACAAAGAAATATAAACGTTTTGAATGGGGTGTGGATGAACAGCAAGCGTTCAAGAAATTGCAGAACTTGCTGTGTAGTGAGACGGTTCTTACATATCCGAATTTGAATGCCCCGTATAAATTGTATACTGATGCGTCTAGCTATGCGATCAGTGCAATATTGGTGCAGGAAGATGAGAAAGGTATAGAGCGGGTAATCCAGTATGTAAGCTCTACACTTAAAGATAGTCAGCTTAATTGGCCCATAATAGAGAAGGAGGCTTACGCTGTGATTTATGCGTTAAAGAAGCTCCGACCCTAACTATTTGGCGCTCAGTTTACCATGTACACTGACCACAAACCCCTAAAGAGTTTGTTTGTGGGAGAAGTGAAAAACACGAAGGTGCAGCACTGGGCAGTGCTGATTGCGGAGTACGGATGTAAAATTGAGTACATCCAGGGCTCGAAGAATATTCGAGCGGACATGTTGTCCCGATTACGTCATCCAGTGGAGGTCGCCACGTTAGACACGGGCGATTATGTCATACCCGAGGTAGACGAAGGTGCGTTACCGCATGTCCCTCTAGAGGTTTATGACATACCCTACGACGAATTGCATACCGAGCAGACCAAGGAATAGCCGGAGTTGTTCAAGAACACACCGGAGGAGTATATGGTCAAAAACGGTATTTTGTATTCTTTGGTGACACCTTCAGCGTTGGACGCTGAGTACCCCAGAATCATGTTACCTACCCTGTTCCATGAGAAAGTGCTCCAGATGGCTCATGAACGAGCCGGTCACCAAGGTCTGCAGAAGACCATCAGTATGGTACAGGATTCTTTTGTGTGGACGTCTTTAAGGAAAGACGTGGTATGTATGCTGGAGATGTGTACGACATGCCAGGTCAACCAACCTATCACTACTCGACCGAAGTATAGCGAGATGCCCATGGCCAATTATCCGAGTCAGATAATTGGTATGGATTTGATTGGTCCGCTATTAGAGTCGAGTAAGGGTAACGTGTATATAATGACGATAATTGATCACTGCTCTGCCTGGGCAGAGGCATATCCAATTCTGGCTAAGATGGCTCAGAATGTTGAAGACAAGTTCTTCAATGAGTACGTCGCTCGTCATGGTGTCCCTGAGATCTTGATAACAGATCAGGGCAAAGAATTTTGTTCCAATTCTCTGGAAGAACGATTTCGTGAACACGGTATCGATCATAGATGATCGAGTCCATACCATCCGCAAACGAATGGACGTACCGAGAGGTTCAATCGAACTCTTAAGGAGTTGATTCAGAAAGGGGTGAATAATGAGTCTCGTAATTGGGAAGATGAGTTGGGTGCAGCTTTGACAGCGTACCGCAGTACTCGTCATTCCACGACTGGGTATACGCCATTTTATTTGATGTATGGTCGACGAGCAAGAATTCCGTTTGCTATTCCAATCGATGCTTCACAGGATCTTGGTGAGAGACTGATGTGTCTCAATAATGCCTTGCTGCGCGCTCGTGGAGAAACGGCTAAGTCTCGAGAGATTCACCGAGGACAAATTAATAAGCGTGTAAATGCTGGGGAGTACAAGGTTGGCGATTCGGTTGTCGTAAAGGCTGAAGAGAGGATGAAGTTGACCTCTCGCAGTGACCCCGAGTACGAGATCTTTAAGATCAATGGGCCCGTGGCTCATGTCCGACATCAAAGATCTGGGAAGGTACGCGTACTTAATATATCTAAGTTGCGTGTAGTCGACTCAGAAATGTGTTGGAACAAGATACGAGCACGCCCTATTCGTAACCCTGCCAAAGGTACGAAAGCCAGCCATCACCCTAGAATGATGGTACCCAAGTCTGAACCTTTGCCGGTATCCGACTCTAATGCTACAACTGGTAAAGTGACTCGTAGGAAGCGACCAGCTTCTGATGGGGAGCCAAGGGTGCGCAAGGTGGGTAAGGTGGTTGATGTAAATATAGATCAACCTAGTATGAGTAAGAGTCGAAACCATGACTCAATGAGTGAAACCATCGTAACTCCTCGTACTATGGTGATGGACACTTCGGAGGATGTACCCGAAACCGCCACTGAGCCAATGGAAACGCCTCCATCGCATCCTTACTTCCTGCGCAAGCGCAGTCTCGCTCCTGAAGTCTACTCAGATCCCAAAAGACTCAGGATTGGCGCGTTTGGCTGTGTTTCATACGATGACTTCATCGATCGTATTGAAGCAGTTATAAGGCAACGTAGCCAGCGAACATTTTAATCTCTGCCTAATCGCAGTACTGACAACATCGTCTTGTTGGGTCGCATTGTTATAGCCATCATGTACGCCTTACAGTTCTGTGTAGTAGCGGTTTTAGTGAGCTTAATGAATGGACTTTGTAGGAATTCAAGTGTAGTTAAATTGCCAAATGGTGTAATGATTACTAGGCCCGAAAAAGTAGCAGTAATTCGTGCTGAATGGACGGTGGTGGTGTCAATAGACCATCCATATTTGCCGGCCGATTTTCTTAACCGTGTGGCGCAGTTTCGTGTCCTCGTTGCGGACATTGGTCGAAAGACTTCATTGAGCAACAATGACATTTTCGGTCTCCAGCACCGCATAAATGGTATAAGAAAGATTGCCGTCAGTACTCAACAAACGATGATGAAACGGGTCATTACTCGTAGGAAGCGAGGACTATTTAATTTTGTTGGGGACATAGCCTCGTCTTTATTCGGCACCGCCACCTCAGGCGATATTGATGTGATTAAAGATATGGTTAAAAAGGCTATGGGAAATATGAATCGGTTGGTTCACTTCTCTAACAGGCTGGCGTCTCATGTGAAACTAGCTTTCGAGGGAATCAATTCCAACGTGGATAGGATCAACGAAGTTACGGACAGTCTATCCCGCTTCGCTCAAAAAGTAAGCGGGGTATTTGAAATTCAAGCAAATTGACAGGCCAACTTATACGCATTAGTGCGTCTGGGGCATATAATTGACTCGGCCGAGAGTGTAGTGTATAGTTATCAGAAGGCTGCTGCCAGATTTCATAGGCAAACTGCCTCATTAGAATTGGGTAGGTTAACCGAAGAATTGTTTAGCCCATCGGACTTAGCAGAAGTAGCCCAACATGTCCGTGTAGGAAAACGGCTGATAAAGCCGTACCAATGGCACTACAGGAATGTGGTAGTGTATCCCTTATGGAAGGACGACGATAGACTGCATTACGTGGCGACATTACCTTTGATAGACGATGGAAAATGCATTGAATATGGGTTGCAATCGTGGCCTGAACCTATGGCCACAAGAGGGTACTATATGCATGTATTAGTGGCTAGGACCAGCATTGGTCTTGATACCAAAACTGGGTGGTATTTTACACCATCCGAATGTCGAGGTACGGATCCGCGAGTGTGTCATGGTCAGCTGAGGGTCGATAAGACCCACGTGCCATGTATTGTAAGCCTCCTGGCTAACTCCACGGATAGCAATTGCAATATTCAACTGTCCGAATCCAATGAAACCGCTAGTAAGTTATTTGCCAATAGGAAAATAGGTGTAGTTTTGCAAACCTTCGAAGAAACTATAGAAATCCACTGTGATGGACAACTGACTGACCGGTGCACTGTGGAGAATTGTGTGTATGCTTTGATGTCTGGTGAATGTGGATATAGTGGTAAAGGTTGGCAATTCGAGCCAGTACTGTCTTATAGTCAGACATACACTCGAGTAAGTTTGGCCCTTGAAATGCCCCATTTGGATGTGGCCGGTGTTCTGAATCAGTCCCGAATTGTTAGCCAATTGAGGGTACAAGAATGGAACCATTTGCATAAGACTAAGTACGTGCCGCTAGCACCGTTATCTGCGGTCGACCCAGCGATGGTCGATGGCATGGGAGCACGGTAATTTATTTCATACACAACTGGCTCTGTCGTAGTGATTATCGTGATTTTATTGTGTTATATAAGTGCGGAATTATTTCACGCATGTGGTCATGGATCAAATGTAAGCCACATGCGCCCACAGACCATGTGCGGTCCATATAAGTGCGCCACGGATTATTCAGGCCCAGCAGTTCCGGAGACCTGCAGCACTACCGGAGCCGCTGCGGTTGTCAGCCGGGTCGTCACCTAATGCTGTTGCGGGGACTGTGAGCGTCTTATGGGAAGTCATGACCCCGGTAGACGTCTTATATTTGCGAGTAAGACCTCAGTGAAATTTATGTTTGAAAATACCAGGTGAGATCTGTCAATGGTTGAGGGTAAAAGTTGTTGCTGTGGGATCGGCACACACTTTTATAATGTTCAGCAGTAGTTTCGGCAGTTAGTTGAGTAAATATTCGAGTGATAAGAATCGGTAGGAATCGATATGAATATAGGTGACAGAATGACATTTAGTTGTTGACGGGTGGCATTCCGACTCCCTTAAGCAAGTACAACAACACCAGCTGGCAATGAGATCATACAGCTCATGTGCTTATTAGCGTTCGTTTCCTACAGGCTTATTCAAGATCGGCAAGGGACAGGACAGAGGCATTGTAGCGTCCTGTAGGAATTAATAACACAATCGAAATTTGTATGTCAACTATATGTCAATCAAAGAAAGGCATGCTACCACAACACATTCTGTAATGTTGTTAGTTAGCTGACAGATCGCATCAAATCAGAACCAGCCGATACCGCTTTGCCAGGTTGAGTAGTAGATCTACCATGTTTAGTAATGAATCCCTAGAAGAGAAGCCTAGAGTTTGATTGGCCGAGATGACGTCATAATCAATGAGCATCTAGTCAAACTCTGTGGCAGAGAAACAAAAGGAATATGGTTTCGAAGTAAAATCGAAGGGTAGAAGAAGCGGATTGGTCAGAAGGACCAAGAGGAGTAGATGAAAATTCTAGGAAAAGATAGTCAGAGGTTGATTGGAGGGAAGATTGTCCTGGCCAATCAAACTATGACTATAGCGTGCCTAGAAGTATAATTAGAACAGAAATCTATGTATTGTAATATATATAGATATATATATCATAATAGATATGCAGGTAGGAAACTGCAAAAGATATATAATAGGCACTTTGTCTATTGAAAAGTTAATCAGGTACTGGTGACCTAACGTGAAACACGTCGTATGCGTATAGTAGTCTCTACGAATAGAGAAGTGTTAAGCTAGCAGCTAGATATCATATCAACCATCGTGTTGGGAGTAATCAGTAGCAGTAAAGTAGTCAGAGTTAGAATCAGATAAAATAGTTTAGTACCGTTATTATATTAACCGTATCATTATAAAGTATCATTCTACTTCAGTGACAGTATACGTCACATTGATATATAGAGTTATTGTAAAGTTAGATATAAGAATAAAAACATCACCTTGTAAATACAAGGCACTAGTTTGGTTGTTTATAAGGAACTCCTAAGACAGTACGGATAAACACCGTACCTTACCACGAATCTTCAGTACGTCAGATCAGGCCCAGTTACATAAAATATCTTCAGTCTACCTTTGAAGAGGCGAGCTGTAACTATCCGACTGCAGCAACGAGAAGATTGATTGTCGCAGCAATCATCAAACATCATAAGTCTTCTCGAAGTTGTCGTCGTGAGTATAGTATTTATAGAAAAGGAGTACCGAAAATCGTCAATGCGTGTGGACTTACGGGCTGGCAGGTTAGCCTACGTGCGTCATCTCCATGTTCTAGCGCGTGAGCGTGCGCGTATGCGTGCGATTCTCCATAAACAAGTAGAGAGTGTATCATATGGTTGATTAGGACATATTTTTGCAAAGGCCTCTACAACCTTGCACATCAACTGGAGACGTATGCTGAATTGTTTCTGAGACCGCTAGCATACGCGTGCGTGTGCGTGCGTGCGTGCGCTTCTCCATATCTAGATAAGCAAGTAGAGCCTGTATCATATGGTTGATCGGGACATATTAATCTTATTGTTACAAAGGCTTATACAACCTTGACCATCAACTGGAGATACCTATGCTGAATTGCTTCTGAGGCCGCTTAGTATACGCGTGCATATGTGCGTGCGTGCGTGCGTGCGTGCGTGCGTGCGTGCGTGCGTGCGTGCGTGCGTGCGTGCGTGCGTGCGTGCGTGCGTGCGTGCGTGCGTGCGTGCGTGCGTGCGTGCGTGCGTGCGTGCGTGCGTGCGTGCGTGCGTGCGTGCGTGCGTGCGTGCGTGCGTGCGTGCGTGCGTGCGTGCGTGCGTGCGTGCGTGCGTGCGTGCGTGCGTGCGTGCGTGTTGTAATGCACTTAGTTGATTTGTCTGCCATATCACGTTATGTGTAACGAGTTACACTCAAGGGTCCAATGGCCTATTGTGTGAATAAATCTATCTATCTATCTGTGTGGATCCTTTCAAACGATTAAAGATACAGGTGTTAGATAGTCGGTTATGGAGAAATAATAATAAAGATTAAAAGTGAACATTCACACCAGAATGCGTGAAAATAAAATTGTTTAAATTGTATGCTTTTAGCGGTTTAATTTGTGAACCTCAATGTAATGAAGCGAACTAAATCTTAACATATGATGATTTCACTCCGTACAAACTATTATAATTTTTTTAATTGCGATGTTGAATTAGGGACTCGTATCTCTAATTCAATTTCATAACTTAAAAAATTATATTAATTTATACGTATTGAAATCGTCATATGCTATGGTTTATTTCGTTTCTTTACATATAGGCTGAATATTTAAGATTCTAAAAGTATACAATTTTGACAATTTTTTTTCAAGCATACTACTGTGAATATGTGCCTTTAATTTTACGATTTTGAAAACGGGAAATAACATCCTAAAGCAGTTAATATTCCGCCCTTATCGTTACATCCTCCCAACCATCATCATCATCATCATCATCATCATCATCATCATCATCATCATCATATCATTATCATCATTATCATTATCATCATCATCATCATCATCATCATCATCATCATCACTTCCACCATCACCAGCACCACCACCATCAACACGACCACCACCGCTGTCATCGACGACGACGACAACGACGACGGGTGGCGTAGCATGGGTGTGGCCTGGATGCGACTGCATCTGGTAGTAATTATATGAACCAGTCGGAAATTTGAGATCATTTGTAAAACATTTGTTAGCTTCCTATTATTTTCTATTTTGTTGAATTTCCGACTTTTTGATTCAGAAAATTCCGACTGGCAAGCGATGAATAGCCAAATTTCAGCTATGTATACCTACTTCTTACCAAATCCGAAATTTTAATATATAAAGCACAAGATATTTCTATATTTACGAGCTGATTATCAGCCAGACTATTTCAGTAGTTTGTAGGCCTATGCCTACATGGCAAAGATTTGGCAGAGATGTGGAACTTGTTGCCATCTTTCATTTTGCTAAATTTAAACTTAATCTGATCATACTGAACAAGTTCAACCACGGTATAGTCGGCCGGCCAAGTCCACACACAAATTTTTGATGGCATTTTTTGTTAGAAGCCGTCACCCATGCTGAATGAATTCTCAAAAGTGTCCTCTACAACATAGGGTTGGATGACAATCTGAATTTTGCATTTCTCCGGACATAGTGGTCAGTCTTGACCGCGGGGGTCAAAATTTTTGAATTTTAATTTTCTTCCGCAAGAGAATCCCCGATGTTAAGTCTTTCAGAAAATACTAGAAATATAATAATTGGATTAGTTTCAACGTCATAATCGCGGAATATACTCAGAAAATTACATCATAATAGATGGAAATTATTAAAACATAAATGCGATTTTCTCGGTTTTATTATTTTAGGTTGGTTTACGCAAATATTTAAATATTTTATCCAATAATTTAATATATTATTATTATTATTATTATTATTATTATTATTATTATTATTATTATTATTATTTATTAAGATATATGTATTGTTATTTGATTCACAGGTTTGGTTTGGATGTTTTAACCTTTTAATTGACGTGGACTGCCTGAAGACTGCGCCATACTCCACACACTTATTTTCATAGACGATTTCTCTTCAAACGGAAATCATGAGAACAAGCTTCCTGACTGGCCAGTTTTGCCACTAGTTGTACATACCCGATGTGACAACGTTGTAGTTTAATGTGTTAGCAGTATATTGAGAGATCTAGTATGATTAACATATTTGACTATCTACTAAGAAGACTTTGTCGTCTACCTCATAAGTACTATAGGCATCATCATTACCTTACGCGCTCGGCAAGTAGTTTGTACAACTAACTATTGGGTATCAAATGTTGTAAAGCATCTTTACATTTCGCTTAGTGTATTCGACTTCGGAATTCAGCATCACACTGATCACATACTGACCACTCTATTCGAGCAGAAATTGCAAGAACAAAATCCCCGACTGGACAGATTTGCCACTAGCCTTACATAACATGTGTAACTATGATCCAGTTAAAATTGTTAGCAGTATATTAAGACATGTGTGACTATGATCCAGTTTAAAGTATTAGCAGTATATTAAGACATGTGTGACTATGATCCAGTATAAAGTATTAGCAGTATATTAAGACATATGTGACTATGATTCAGTTTAAAATGTTAGCAGTATATTAAGACATGTGTGACTATGATTCAATTTAAAGTGTTGGCAGTATATTAAGACATGTGTGACTATGATCCAGTTTAAAGTGTTCGCAGTATATTAAGAGACTTAGACCAAGAAGATATAATCATATATCTTATAACTATTATAGATATAATCATTACTGTAAAAGCAAATATTGTCTAGTAAGTTGTTTTCCAAAACATGTTTACATTATGCTTACTTAAATTGTCTTCACTATTATAATCTTTACATGAATAGCATTCCATCGTTGTATTATTCGGTTTATCGTATGCACTATATATTTAGCTACTATATATTCACTAGTTGTTCACCATACTGTTACTGTCTGTTAGTATAGTTTATGTCAAGTATAATTTGATCGTGCATAATCAGCATATTGTAATGTTATGCGCAATACTCCCTGTAATATGATGTTACTTGAATGATCTTTAGTTGCTTAATTACAACGAGAATTGAAAATGGCAAGTCCAGATCTCAATCATGTACGTGTCCTAAGGAAGAAGAGAATTAGAGATGATTTAGATTTAAATCTCTGTATTTTTTGTCAGTTAGAAAAGCACGAGGCCTTGTGGTTCGTCTGAAGGCAAATGTCGGATTTCCCAGGTAGCCAAAGAAAGAAGACAACTAAGAGATACCGAGTCAACAATACTCCTCAATAATCTTAGTAATATTGATGAAGATGAATGGAACACAGTACCGATCAAGTGGCACAAAACATGCTATAGCTCATTCACATCTGAAGGTCTTTTGAAACTAAAGGCAGAAGAATATCGCGAGTACTAGTTCACATAGAGGTGAAACATCTGGAGATACATCTTCTAGTATTCGAACAAACAGAAAAGCAATATCATTTGATTCTAACCGCTGCATGTTCTGCCAAGGAATCTCAGTTCTGAATATTCACAGTGTGGCAACATTTGCATTATCAGAAAAGATTATGTCATTAGCTAACTATGATGAAATAATGAGGGTTAGAACAGCTAATGTTGTTGACCTAGAGGCTGCTGAAGGTAAATATCATTTGAAATGCTTAGTACAGTTCGAAAGGATGGCACAAAAGGCCCAAGCTCTATGTCAATCATCAGACAAATGTATGGACCAAGCATTAGCCAGTCTTAACAGAGAACTTCAGAACGGATTGTCACTGGGACATGTCTATGATATGGGAGATGTCTGGAAGCAGTACCAACTGATCTGTGAAAAGTTAAATGTTATTCCACCGGATAAGTATGTTTCAAGAAGACAGACATTCTATGCTGATGTTCATCAATGTCTTGGTTCAAAGGCTAGTTTTGTGTGACATTAAACTCCAAGTCATTTCTTCTGATGTATCCAAGTGACGCATCAGATTTCATTATTGCAAAGACTCTTGCACTATCATCATTGTCTTCCGAGTCTGAGGACGATTCAGCATCTTCAAACCTTGAACAATATGGTGAGAACTTGCAGGAAACTCGTTCACACTGCATTAAAATTACGAATTGATTTGCAAGACACACCTGGCCACACTGCAGCTTGGAAGGAAATTGACCAGGAGCACGTCCAAGCGGTTATTCCAGATAGTCTCTACTTGTTCCTAAGTGTTTTGTTGGGTGGAACACAACTACTTGAAAGTGACGGTGCTGGTGAGTGTGATGACGGCATTAATCAGGGTGATTCAACAAAGACAAGAGTGTGTAGTTTGGCGCAAGATATTGTATATGCCGTGTCTTACAATAGAAAACGTACACCAACACATGTTGGCCTAGGGTTATCCCTTCATCAGGCAACGCGATCTGAGATGCTAGTCGATCTTTTACATTCAGCAGGACACACAATTGGAATGGACACCATCAGGCGGATAGACACATCAATTGCTACAAATATTCTCAGACAGTTTGAGTAAAATGGTGGCGTTTATGTACCAACTGGGATTGTGCCTTACACACCAGGAAAGTTAATCCTCGCTTCTTGTGACAATATTGATGTACTGGAAGCCACGCTAGATGGCAAAAACACATTCCATTCCACTCAGATGATGCTGTGGCAGCGTGGCCCTTACACCGAGTCTACAGATAACAGCAACCACGCTATTGGTAGGGACAAAGCGCTCAAGCATGACGTGATAGCCAAATTACATGAGCTTGACAAAGCTATTTTACTATCGTGCAAGCGACCATCTCCTGTATTTCAGAGTGTTGCAGATGTTGATGTTGAAAAATGGTTCACTGAGAGTCACAATCGGATAAATGCAAGGTTAATACACCAAGCATGGCTTCTAGCATGCATGCAGGGTCAGGTCAACCAACAAGTTCCTTCATGGAGAGCATTTAATGAGGCAGTTAGCTCAGATACTGCAGTGGTAACAATAGCTGGAATGATGCCAATCCTTCAAGCACCAGCTGATGAAAACGCCACAATGGCAACAGTTACGAACAGATTTCAGTCAATATCACAACATCTTGGTCAGCCACACACAGTAATTGCGGTAGATCAGCCGCTTTACAGCAGAGCTAAAGAACTGACATGGGCATCTACAGAGAAATACAAAGATGTTGTTCTACTTCTAGGCCATCTACACATTCTTTTCAATTTTCTCAAAGCCATTGGTCAACATATGGAATGTTCTGGTTTAGATGATGCATGGGTGGATGCAGCTCTTTTTGCGCAGAACAGCACAGAGGCTATGATGACTGGCAAAGCTTACTATAGAGCCGTTCGAGCACATACGTTAGCTTATGAAGCATTGTTTAGAGTATTATGGCAGCTATTTGTGGAGTGGCTTAGCGTCAACAATAAGGACATACAACTGGAAGCGGAGTTGAACAAGCTCATAACTGATTTCAAAGACAAGGAAACGTACAATCAACTTGCCGATGATTCGGTACGGCTGACCAATGCCATTGAAAGGGAGTCGGTACAACAGCTATTCACTGAGTTTATGAAGGAATATGCTGATCAACCAAATTTTATGTTTTGGACATCATATATGGATATGGTATCAATCCTTCTTGACTTTATTAGAACCAATAGAGAGGGAAATTGGCAGCTCCACATCGATGCTTTTACTGCAATGCTTCCATGGCTGACATTATATGATCACACACACTATGCCAGATGGGGACCCGTGTATCTCGTTGATATGAAGGCATTAGCATCAACAGCTCCAGAGGTACATGACGAGTTTGAAAATGGAGATTTCGTGGTTAAGCGCAGCAATCATTGTTTCAACCAAGTCCCAGTTGACCAAGCAACCGAATGGGTAAATAGAATGTGCAAGCTATCCAGTGGTATAATTGGAATAACAAGAAATGATCCAGCAAGAGACAGGTTTTGTGTAACATGGGCTGAGCGATCACATGTCTCTCAGCAAACCAAGCTTTTATTAGGCATTAAAGATGATGACCAGGCCATATCAACTCGTAAGGACGCATTGCCGTCACAGATAAAGAATGATGAAGAAGCTGTTGGCCGCCTAGTTCAAGAATTCAAACGGTTCAACGTATTCCGCATTACAGTGGTTGATCCAGCAACAGATGTAGAAGATCTGCCTAGTTCAACAGAGGGCGACATAGATGCTGTGGCAGGTGAAGCATTGAAAGCAGATCTCATTTCAATAGCAACAAATGATATTGCCACAGCTGACATTGAACTGGATCTCTTGACAGCACGTGAAAGAGGCACATCGCTTGTGAAGGAATATGCAAGGGAACGGCTTGTGACAGGGAGCATTATATTCTTAGAAACACTAAAGAAAAACAGCTCAAAGACATTTGCATCACTATATAAGACAAATGTTAAGACACCACAGAACGAAACAAAGGTTGTCAAAGCAGATCGAAAGCGAGATGGCCAGATGAATTCAACGACAAAGTCAGACTTGATCACTATCCTATCTAAGAACATTGACACACCTGACACACTACCTGATTTTGATGGACAGTCGTGCGTGATCATTGATGGACATGCATTAATCCAGTCCCTTGGGAAACCTACAACTTGTAGAACATTTGGAGATTATAGATACATATTCTATTCCCGTGTGTCTGGATATTTTTACAAATCCATTGACAGAGTGGACGTAGTTTTTGACCGATATTGAAGATCATCCATCAAAGAACCAACACGTGACAAAAGAGCACATCTAAAAGTAAGCCAATACGAAAAATCATTGACAGGAGTGATGTCCCATTACCTCAAGCTTGGCAGCAATTCATTTGTCTTGGCGAAAACAAAGCTAACTTGGCAAGATTTCTCAGTGAATATTTGGTCGAGAAGAGCAAGATTCTCCCTGATTACCAGGAACTAGTAACAGCTGTCGGGTTTTGAAGGTGAACAAAAGGCGTATTCTAGTAAAAAAGGAGATTGTCTTTTTGTCTGACAATTGTCAGCAAACCATGAGGAAGCGGATACTCGTTTGATCCTCCACAGTCCACACGCAGCAGATGAAGGGTACAGCAGAATTCAAGTAGTGTGTCGTGATACAGATGTTTTCCTTATGCTGATCCAATTTTTTGCATCAAAACAAGTAGAATTATGGATGATATGTGGAACTGCAAAGGACCGAAAATGCTACCCTATCCATCTCATTTGCAGAGAATTAACACCTCCATGTATAAACAACCTGCTTGGAGTTCATGCTTTTACAGGATGTGATTCAACCTCATCTTTCGCAAGATTTGGGGGAAAAACCTGTTGGAAGCTGTATGTTGACAATTGCCACCTACTTGAAGGATTCGGTCGTGATAAAGGGTTTGTAGGAGCAGAGGAGTTTGTGTGTCGCTTATATGGCGTGCCAAATGTGGAAGGTGGGGTTGATAAAGGTAGACGTGATGTATTTGCTAAGGCGAAGAAAGATTTGGAAATGTTATCACCAACGAGGGATGCCCTAGAGCTGCATTGGAAACAGTCAAACTACCAGGCAAAGATCTGGCTACATGCAAGCACGCCAACTGTGAACATGGAGACACCGTCATCATGTGGTGGATGGACAGATTTTTCAAGTGGGCTACAGATTGTTTGTACTCGTATTCCCCCAATTCCTCAAGTGTGCATAGAAATAATTGCATGTGGGTGTAAAACAAAATGCAGTCGAGCAAACTGTAAATGCTATGTGTCGCGACAGATGTGTACTACTGCTAGTGGTTGTAATGCTGAAGGTTGTTGCAACCCATCGGGACAACTTATAAATGGTTCAGATTCTGAGTAACATGATGAAATATGAAAACATATTGTTTTATATTGGACGAGTACACCTCAGTAATAAACTAATGCATATGTACCAAAACAGAACGAACTCTACTGTAAAGTATTTTGACCATAATTGGATTGGAAAACATTGATCAGAATTAAGCTCAAAATATTCAATAGAAAAGTTCTTGCTAATTAGCATATTTGCTGTTTCGGGTGCATGCTCACTTATCACACAACTGTACTGTAACACTACATGTAAGTGGCTCGTCAATATAGATCTCACCTTCGGTCCAATTGTAATTTGTCCATACCTTAATATTATTTTTAATCTGTAAGGATAGGGATGTAAATGACAATGTAATATTATGTTTTAAAGACACTTGCCAAAGTTATGTAAAACCTATATTTGCCTGACCATTATGCATCCACGCACGTTATGTAAAGACGTAGCAGATGGCTCACATAATGATGGATAATAGTGAAATCCAGTCTATCAATCAAGTATAGAATGCCATTATCAATTACGTCATATGCATGCTGACATCATAATCAAATATGTAATTAATATGATGATAATATCCTTGTCGCTCAGCAAGCTAAGCTTCTCTTAGGAATTAAAGATGCTGACAAGGCTAACTTTTCTTGAACGTTTAATTCATGACGGAATGGTTTTGCATTTTGATAAACATTCTGTTTAATGTTATGAAACTAATTTTATTTGGCGCCGTTGCTGCCATCGGCAGTAACAATGCCAAGTCAAAATAGGTTCGAAATATCCAAGAGTTTACTTTATAGTTTTTCTGGACAGGGTGTAACTAAAGAGGGACGTGGCTTAGCTAGAGATGGGCGGCGCTTAGCTAGATATGGGCGGGGCATAGCTAAAACTGGATTAAATCATTGTAGTAATCCCCATGAGGTAAAATTACAATGCTTTAAGGCTAGATGTGGCACTGTAAAACAACAAGCTAATTTAGTATATTTCATCATGCTTCAGTATATCATATATATTGTTGGCAGGCTGCATATCTATAAGGATGACATTCATTATCAAATAATAATTGATGTGTTCTGAATTACATAAAAAGATTTTTGTCCGAAAAGAGACATGTTACTGCATATATAATAAAGGCAAACAAAGTTTTGAGTAAAACGCAATTTTATGTTTGTAATTTACATGTATTATCATATAGATTTTGATATATGATGACCGATTATAACATTATCTGTAGATAAATAAGTTGGAGTGCTACATTTCTTGAAAGCCCTCTACGTATATATCACAGAAAAGAAAAAAGATTTTTGCGTCACTTTTGACCCCCTGTGGTCAAGACTGACCACTATGTCCAGAAAATGCAAAATTGAGATTGTCATCCACCCCTATGTTGTAGAGGACCCTTTTTCGAAGACATTCAGCCTGGGTGACGACTTCTAACAAAAAAATGCCATCAAAACATTTTCTAAGCACATTTCAGCAGGTTGGCCGGCCAACTATTAAGGAAAGTGCAGGATAAGCATTTATAGTAGATAGTTAAGTTGCTACAGTAGTCTGTTTTTATGATTCATGTTTTGCTTACATGAGCATGATGAGCAATCAGAGATTCCAGACCCTCGCCCTCCCGTTTTTTCGTCTGTCCCTTCGTTGTCTGCCCGTCAAATGTATACCCATTTAGGCTATGTGTTAACCGATTTCAACCAAATGTGGCTGGAATGATCCTATGGTGGTAGGCTCCAGAAATCCTATTCAGAATTTTGATTGGTCAATTTTTCTGACGGCCATCTTGTATTTTTCAAAAATTTCGGGAAATCATTTAAAACGCTACAGCTCCAAGATAAATGGCCCGATTTCGAACCAACTTGGTTGGACTAATTCTATGCTAGTAGGCTTCAGCACGTCTAAAGAAAATTTTGATTGGTTAATTTTTCCGCCCGCTAATATTGGATTCCCCCAAAAATTTCTGGAAATCAGTTAACGGCCTACTCTTCATTAACCACACAGCCGGAAGGACCCTAGAGTGGTATGTTTCAGAACTTATATACAGAATTTCGATTCGTCAATTTTTTTTCTGGGATCATCTTGAATTTTCGCAAAAATAGCGGGAAACCATTAAAATGCCAAGTATCCTCATTAACTGCCAGGAAATTTTAACCAGATTTGTCTGGATGGATACTAGGGTGATAGGTTTCAGAACATGTCTACCGAATTTTGTATACAGAACTTTTCCAGCGGCCACCTTGGCAATTCCGAAAATTTTGGGAAATCAGTTGAAACGCTACTTATTCCTCATTAACCGCTTAACCGATTTAAACCAAACTCAACTGGATGGATCCTAGGCTGGTACGCTTCAGAATTGGTTGAACATTTTTTGAGTCCTCGATTCCATTTTGGTGGTCATCTTGAATTTCCGAAAAATGTCAGGAAATTGTTTAAAACGCTACTCCTCATTACGTAGATACACTATTTCCTCTGAATCAGATAGAAAGTGGGGCCAACCTCTGAACTCTCAGCTCTAGTTAACACGCCTACTGAATAGGTGGGTGAACCCAAGTGCCGCAAGTTATAGACAGTTTAAAATTACAGACAGTTCTTAATTACGACTGCGCAACTAGTATACATCTATCTGCCTGCCTGCCTGCCTGCCTGCCTGCCTGCCTGCCTGCCTGCCTGCCTGCCTGCCTGCCTGCCTGCCTGCCTGCCTGCCTGCCTGCCTGCCTGCCTGCCTGCCTGCCTGCCTGCCTGCCTGCCTGCCTGCCTGTCAGTCAGTCAGTGGATCGGTCTGGCAAATTTGTAATATTTCACAAAGACAGTCTATGTCGCATCTATGGCGCTTTCTCATTAGATAGATTTTAATCAGCTTATGAGAAATGCAAGCATAACTTAAACATTTCTCTACGTGTTTGTTCTACGCATTTCTGGGAGCATATATTATTAGCTCCGTTGACCTGATATGGAGACCGTCCGCCGTCCGCCCGTCCATCTTACGTCCGTCGTCCGTCCGTCGTTGGCTTTAACGTATCAAACGGGAATTTTGACTGGCCATTTTCTTGGTGGTCATCAGCTTAATCTACGCATAACTAATGTTGATTATGGGATTTGGAAGAAAGCTATTATTTCTTTAGTTAGTCCGCCCATCCTTTAACATAACGTAACTATACCATAGTCTAGGCTACTATTGCAAAACGTACTATAAAATTATCACTACATTTATCGTGTAAGTGCGTTCGTGAGTGTGCATGCGTGCGTGTGTGCGTGCGTGCGTGCGTACATGTACATGTGTGCGTGTGTGCTCATGAACATGCATGTTCGCGCACATACACACAACGATTCCCATATGCATACGCTGCGTTGTACACAGTGTTGCCCACAACATCTGATTTTTGGGGGTCCCAAGGACCCCACACTCAGATTTGGGGGTCCCACTGTAAAATCTGGGGGTCCCATGGGGGTCCTCATCTGAAATATGGGGGTCCCATGTTTTTTTCTTAAAATAAACACAACACATTGATCTAATTATAAAGCACTTTATTAAACATGTTGAAAGCACTAGGTATGACATTGTGTAAATAATGTTAATGTGTATATAGAGAATATTAACTATGCATAGTTTATTGACCTTTAGCACTTAACACTTTTGGCCACTATTGTAGATCACCAAAATACCTATTTTTCAAAGTTTAATACTGGAATGACTGGCTCTAAACAGTGCCAGTCATTCCAGTGGTAAATTTTCAAAAATATGTATTCTGTGATCTACAATCGTGGCTAAAATTGATATATTGAAATGGCCATTGTATATTTAACTAATGACATTTGAACTGCATATCAATAAACAATAACTTAAAGCACTGTACTTGTTTGTTGTCTGATAAACCAACCAACCTACACTGACAACCTTGTATAATTAACATTTCCAAAGACCACTATATTAGTAATTAGCTAAGACCACTGCATTAGTTTTTCTATAAAACCCTAACTTGACTTTGGACGAATTGAAAAATTACGAGTACCTGTGGCGAGTTTGCTCAAGGACTACTTAACCTACTTCGATATAATGCGCGCGTATTTTTTTATAATGTAACTGGAATGACTAAATATAGTGGAATACATAGGCTAAGATCAGACAAAACAACAATTTATCAAAAATAATCTGTATAAATCAGATTAAAATGCGTAATTAGTGAAAATATATCAGCCAACAACCTGATATGTCTAATTCATAGGGAGTAACTATGTAACGCGATTGCTGATTGGTTGAAGCATAGATAACGCCTTAGCGTGTATTCAATAAGGATGCTTGTATCAGGGAGCTTTGAGCTATACGCTGTTTGGAAAAATGACGATATCGTTGAACATCGTTGCTGGGATGAGGTTTTGAGTTGAGAAATTGGAAACACCTAACGATCGAGTATTGTTAAACATTATAAACACCAATCCATCAGTCAATCAATCAGCCGCTATTGTTAAATAAAAGACGGCTTATAGCGCTTATTGATACCGTTATTCAAACAGCAATACACAGACACCGCCGCTAATCCGTCAAATGACCATTCAAATGTAAAAGATATCTTCCATATATTCCTTCATCCATTTAGATACTTTGATAAGTAAATGGAAAAACATATTTTGGCTGTAGTCGTTGCTGCTTTAGGCAAGTAGGCATGCGCAAATTAATTTCAAAATATTCAGCATATTAGTTATAACAACTTTGTGATCTGTCCAATGTTCGTAGCTGTGAAACGATTAAGACGCCCAGACACATTTGTATACGCTTGATTAGTTGTATTTGATTTCTCAAGCATGAGTTCCTCTAGAGGGAGATTCCGCTGTTATCTAATCAAATACTGACGCGTCACACTGACGTTTAGCACAACAGACAGAAACATGGCGGGTATTTTTTGCAATTTGTAGGCCAAACAAGGTGACTAACTTTAAACTTCGGGCTTGTAAACTAATTATTTATCAAAATTAGATCAAATAGAATACTAAGGATGATTTGGGGATTGTGTTTACAATTAAATGTGTTTGTTGAATCTGATTTATGGCCATTAACAACTTTGAGTTGTGCAAGAAAACATACAACAAATCAGTCTTAAACAACACAGTAAGTTCGTTTTTATTGAACACAATGCATTAGGTATATTTCTTAAAGTAAAAACATGCACAAATAAATATACACACACGATAATATAATCGATAATTAAGCACACGCAAAGTTACCAGTTTCTGTTACACTTTTTCACTGCGTCCCTCGTGCGTCCTCGGGGATGCAGAGGGTTAATTTTTATGCGTCCCTCTGCCATTTTTATGCGTATATACGCGCAAAAGGACGCATAAGGGCAACTCTGGTTGTACACACTGTTATATAGTAATAAACTGGCTCAGTTGAACCACTTTATCGACTGTTACATTATTGTCGGACTATTGGGTTGTCGGACTATTGGGTTTTGTAAATTCGTTGCCCTGTCGGACTACTGAGTTGTCGGACTACTGAGTTGTCGGACTACTGGGTTGTCAGACTATTGGGTTTGTAATTTCGTTGCCCTGTCAGACTACTGGGTTGTCGGACTACTGAACTGTCGGACTACTAGGTTGTAAAATTACAATGATATTGACCGTAAGAGTCTGAATATATGTGCTGGTCTTACTGGGTGAGGTAACTATATGATCATGCTTAGTTCCAATACGTTTGTTAATTCTGAATCAAAGGCCAGATGAGCTAAGCAGAACCAAGTCTGCATTTTATACAAATATTACAATGTCCTTGACCGCTCAATATCATTCCACTTGACATAGGTAAACATGTGGCCAAGTTAAATTCATGTGTGTAAACCAATCCTGAGATGTAAGACAATATGTTGAGCTAAACCAAAAATTTAACTTAAAAGAATAGAGTTGTTTACCAAGGTCACGATTGCCTCGACCTTTGTATCATTGTTCTCCATCATGTTGAGATACGTAAGCACGTGTCCAAATTTTGTCGCAATATGGTGAAATCATAATGCAATATAAGACGCTATGTTGAGGTACGCCAAACACTTAACCATGCAAATAGAGTTTTATACCAAGGTCACAGTGACCTGAACTTTGACCTCATGGCCTCACTATCATTGTGCTCAATCCCCTTAATATGACGTAACATGGCTTGTCCCAATAAGATGAACCAATCCTGAGATATAAGACAATATGTTGAGCTAACCCAAAGAATTTAAAACTATACAAGAAATTTAGTTTTATATCAAGGTCACAGTGACCGTGAACTTTGACCTCATGCCTCAATATCATTGTGCTCCATCCACCTGATATAAGGAAGCATGTTTCCAAGTTTGGTCCCATTCGGGTGAATCGATCATGAGATATAAATTGGACGCCGTAAGACAGATAGACGGGCAGACAGACATGCAGGCAAGCAGGGAGGCATGCATGCATGCAGGCAGGCAGGCAGGCAGGTAGGCAGGCAGGCAGGCACGAATTTGCTCAAATTTTAATGCAGCAATGTGTGAGACCATACACTAGGATTCCACAACTTTAGGCGTGATCTTAAGAAATCCGGGAAATCTTAACAATTCAAACGCTTCTTACAATGTGACAAAAATGGGAGGGCGAAGGTCTGCAATCTCCGATTGCTCGTGTTGTAAGGAGTAGCCTGCCCTTGCTCCTTCTCATTCCATCCATCCATCCATCCATCCATCCCAATTAAAAATCAAATGCCGGATATATTGCTGTTATTGTTGTTTGCATGCCCGGAACTCCTTTGCATAGTTCCCAAGACTGCTTTGTTTGATATAGGCTACAGTAATATATAGGCTTATAACAAAAAAAATGTAAGATATTTCCCATGAGGACTTGTCCATCTTATGCCACTTAGACATCTGCGTGGTGATGACGACGTACCCACGTTATCCTACTTCAACATCTGCATGGTTTTGAAGCAATTGCACTCTCTGATAAAATTACTATTGTCGGACTCCTGGGTTGTCGGACTACTGGGTTTGTAAATCTTCTGTTGTGTCGGGCAATTGGGCTGTCAGACTATTGGGCTGTCCGACCAGTGGGGCGTCCCCCTAAATAGTATATCACATTTGATCTATTAACCCATCTACTGTTTGGCTGACAGACTAACCGACTGCCTGCCAGCCTTCCAGCTTGCCTACACGTACCTGCATGCCCGCCTGCCTGCCTGCCTGCCTGCCTGCCTGCCTGCCTGCCTGCCTGCCTGCCTGCCTGGTAGACTGGCTGGCTTGTTGGCTGGCTGACTGCCGGGCTGACTGGATGGCTGGCTGGCTGGTTGAGTGACTGACTGGCTGACTAAAGGACTGACGCCACCAGGACCATGATGCTACTATATCTCACAAAGCAGGATGTGTAGGTGGTAGTATTTGATTGCTTGATCGGTTGATTGTTTGATTGATTGCTTGATTGATCGATTTGTTCGTAGGATGGATGGATGAATAGTTGGATGGAGGGAGTAGGGGGTGGAGAAAGAACAGCAATAGCAATCGGGGATTGCAGACCTCACAATCCCATTTTTTACAGTGCTTTTAGATTTCCCAGGTTTCTTCAGATCACGCCAAATGTTGCGGAATCCTAGTGTATGTTCTCACCCTTTCTTGCGTTAAAATTGGAGTAAATTCGGATCAGTAGTTTCCGATACATGCATATATCCAGAATTTGATCTGATGCGGGCGCGGGTTGTTTTATCCAGATAATAGCCAAGCGCTGGGAATCCTCTGCTAAGGCAAGTCTTTCCTTGTGTAAAAATTTGCGCGAAATCGGATCAGAAGTTTTTTAGAAACCGGTGCGAATGGAAACGCACGCATGTATGTATGCGCGAGCACGCACGCACACACGCGCGCACACTCGCACACGCACGCACGCGCACGAACACAGGCACTCACTCACGAACGTCGTACACAGACTTGATCGCAATACCCCCCTTCCCCTTACGGGGCGAGGGTAATAATAAGCGCCGCGGATTGCTGTGGCTTGGTATGGACGAAAATAGAAACATCTAATATTTTGTGTAGATCTTTACAAAAAATAAAGATACAGGGGTCTGACCTGTTAAGGAGAACTAATAACAAAGATTATTTTAAGACCTCGAAACGGGAAATAACATCCTAAAGTGTTTAATTTTCCGCCCTTATCCTTGCATTCTTCCAACAACACACACACGCACGCACGCAGACACGGGCGTGCGCACGCCACGCACGCACGCACGCACACACGCACAATTATGACCACCTCCTCCTTGTGCTCTTCCTCTTCCTCGTCCTCCTCCGCTCCTCTTCCTCCTCCTCCTCCTCCTCCTCCTCTTCCTCATCCTCACCACCACCACCACCACCACCACCACCACCACCACCACCACCACCACCACCACCACCACCACCACCACCACCACCACCACCACCACCACCATCACTGTTACTGACACCGCCATCGCCACCGCCACCGCCACAACCAACACCACCAACACCAGTTTTGAATCACAGTCCAGACCGTAATTCGGATGACATCACATTATATAACATAAGTCAGTTTGAATAACGGTCCAGATCGTAATTCGGATGGCATCACATGCATGAACATAATTAAGTTTGAATCACAGTCCAGACCGTAATTCGGATGACGTCACCTGGAAGAACATAATTCAGTTTTGAATCACAGTCCAGATCGTAATTCGGATAAAATCACATGTTAGAACATAATTCAGTTTGAATCACAGCCCAGACCGTAATTCGGATGACATCACATGTTAGAACATAATCCCGTTTGAATAACGGTCCAGACCGTAATTCGGATGACATCACATTTTAGAGCATAATTCACTTTGAATCACGGTCCAGACAGTAATTCGGATGACATCACATGCATGAACACAATTAATTTTTTAATCATAGTCCAGACCGTAATTCGGATGACATCACATGCTAGAACATAATTTAGGTTGAATCACACAGTCCAGACCGTAATTCGGATGACATCACATTTTAGAACTTAATTCAGTTTGAATCACGGTACAGACCGTAATTCGGATGACATCACATGCATGAACATAATTAAGTTTTGAATTACAGTCCAGACCGTAATTCGGATGACATCACATATTAGAACATTAATTCTGTTCGAATCACGGTCCAGATCGTATTTCGGATGACATCACATATTAGAACATAATTCAGTTTGAATCACGGTCCAGACCGTAATTCGGAAGACATCACATGTTAGAACATAAGTCAGTGTGAATAATGGTCCAGACCGTAATTCGGATGACATCCCATGCAAGAACATGATTCGGTTTTGAATCACAGTCCAGACCGTAATTCGGATGACATCACATGTTAAAACATAACACCGTTCGAATCACGGTCCAGATCGTAATTCGGATGACGCCACATGCTAGAACATAATTCAGTTTGAATCGCTGTCCAGACCGTAATTCGGGTTGCCTCTCATCGCTAGAACGCAATTCGTTATTGCGTTCCCGCTCCAGCGCGCACGCTTCTATTTATTGCTGGCTAGAATTGCCTATAGGCGCGGACATTTCGCGCAGGGGATTGTAGGGCTGTGTCTCACGAGATCTCCATCGATACTAGATCTAATAATTCTCGGCGCGAAGACACGGCTCTATTTTTAGATTGCTGGATATCTCATAATTATTAACTTCATGCACGTGATTCATGGCGAGTTCTCTTATTTGTTCTGGTCCGACTGTAATAGAGTTTGCGCGGTGATAACCGCTTAATTATTTTAATAAACAGCCAACGGAACTTATATGTCCACTTTAGCACTCTATCAAACTGACCACAAATGGCTTCTTGCGGTGATCGTGAGAAATGTCCATTTGCATTAGCTACTCACCGGAGAACTTGTTTTGAAAGTTTACCACTAGAATGACTGGTTGGATAACCGATCCTATAATCCCAGTAGTAAATTGCAAAAGAAAAACCACAATGGCCTCTTGGACGGCAACTAGACATAGGACATTTTCTATGATAATGGATTTTTCAGGATATGACGTCAAAATTATTTAGGTCAGATGTAGCTGGACGTCACAATCAAATGTGTAATGAATGACGTATCTAGCTCCACCAGGAACAATGAATAGCCAGTCAAGTATGCGAATTGCACGTCTTTACTATTTAATCAACATGCTGTTGAATATTTTGAAACTAATTTGACTAGACGCTGTTCGAATTGTATGTCTTTGCTATTTATTCAACAGTCATTTTCTATGATAATGGCTGGGTTCGATCTGTAACTGAAGGATATGACGTCATAATCAATTACTTCATATACAGGCTGATGTCACAATCCAAAATGTGTAAATGAATGGCGTATCGAGCACAGTCATGAACATTGAATAGTCCGGCAAGTGTACGAATTGTATGTCTTTACTGTTTAATCAACATCGTGTTGAATATTTTGAAACTAATTTGACCTGGCGTTGATGCGGCCAGAGGCAGCAAACCTTTAAAAGCACCCAGTCAAATTAGTTTCAAAATAGTCATCAGCTTACCTGTATAGTTACCTTGAAATTGGAAGTCTGGGAATTCATTCTTCAGCGTATATATATATACATCGTTTCCAACACGCAAAAAGGGGTGGAGCTTAGCTAGAAATAGGCGTGGCATACCTAGAAATGGATCTCTCTATTGAAATTGTCATGAGCAAATTGAGCATTACATGGCTAATACCACTTGGTAATGCGTGGCCCACACAATATGGACCACTTGTATTAAGAGACCACCCATATTTATAGGTCACATATTTTAACAAGGCCAATCATAGATTGTTGCCCTGAATACAATGTACTCGTCCTCTGACGGAGGGAGGATAATTAATACCACTTGCTAATGGACATTTTCATGTTGTCTATCGATCATATTACGTCATATGATATCATAATCAACGACGTGACGTATAGGATGACGTCATAGTCATGACGTCATGACTGACTCAATTTAGTCCGTTTTAAATGCTTAATAGTCCGACACGTTGTACGAATTGTATGTCTTTGCTATTTACAAAACATGCTGGTGAATATTTTGAAACTAATTTGACTGGGCGATGTTACTGCCACAAGCAGCAACAGCACCCAGTCAAATTGGTTTCAAAACAGTCAACACCTTACCTGTATAGTTTTCTGGAAATTGATAGTCAGGAAGCTCAGAGATCCATTGATATCAACACGAGGGCGGTATTAATGTATTAATATACCATCCGGATTCAGTGACCGATTGACTAACGTTAGGCCTATGGAAGTCATTTCAAGCAACCGCCACCAAAATGTGACTTACTTGGGCAGAATTGTGTGTTTTTCTAACAAAATCCTTTAGAATGTTTAACACCGAAATTTCAAGATCTCAGATAAAGACAACTATACGAATATCTTTTTAATACTTTGACTGGTAGCCCACCCCACCCTACCCATCTACTTGTTGCTAACATAGACCTGTATTAAGTATTGCAAGGACAACGACTGCCCATGTAAGCCTATCAACTTCTCTTAATGTATTTTAACCCTTTCATGAGGAGGCCGCCAAAACCGGCCTCTACAGTGATCTTGAGGATGTTAATTTGCAGGTCAAGAGATCGTTTTTGAAAATTCACCACTGAAATGACTGGATCGATAATTGAGCCAGTCATTCCAATAGTAACTCTTCAAAACAGTCGTCTATTGGCCTGCAAATAGGCACTCAATAACCAAATACTTTTTTTCATATTCTCGACTCAATTTAGGTAATACAGGGTTAATAAATTATGAGGACGACGATGATGTACCATGTCTGTTTAACCTTTCCCGTATTGTATTATAGTATGATTCACATTTGTTGCATTCGAGATAGGGTAAAAATTACAGACTTGTTACAGACAGTCTTGAGGCGTACTATGTGTGTGGTAAATTTCAAAAGAAAAGCGTGCATAATAAAATTGTAGAGGGCGAAAAAGTAGACAGAGTTCGCTAACAATAATGGATCCATCTAAAAATAAAGGCTTGGCTTCTTCGAAACTACACCTCTAGTGTAATGACCGGTCATCTTCTTACGTTATCACAACGACTAGACTGTTAAACAGCCTCAACTTCGGATACCAGACAGACCGGGACCCAGTCTATCTCCGTAGCGGACTGTAAAAGCAACACTGGATCGGGAAATCGCTACGTTAATGGCTACTCAATAGGCTCGAGATACATTTCTCGATCTCGTATCGAAAGAGAACTCGCGAGGTACGAATGAATAATGGATGTGTGATTATCAGTAGTAACCTTTTGTCTTTAATCCATCCGTGGGAATAAATCCATGTAGGGCCAATGCAATTATTTAGCAGTATTGATAGACTACCAATGTTCCAAATTTCCAGTCAAAACTGCTGTCAATAATATTGTAGCAGATTGTTGAATACAGAAATCAACCGAAAGTGTATGCCTATGCATGTGCTAAGTTAAGAAGGTCTACAGGAAATTCGGCCGCAGAATTTCAACCATATAGTTAGATAGGTATATCAATACGCTAGTGAATTAATGGATTGAAGTTAAAAAAAACTTTACCATGAAGTAATTTCGTAATGCACAATTTCATACCGAAAATTTGCTAAATCTCCGGTGATTCACAGTTTTCAGTGCCCTATTGTCTGTAGTATGTTTAGCCCCATAATTTCACCTACATAGACTTGAGCCTTAATATACTAGGTATATTCCGAATCTAACAAATTCTAGATGAAATAATTTTATTAGGCACAAATTGGCTTAAATGTTGGGATTTTCGTGCTTTTCGGTGCCCTACTGTCTGTATGTAATTTGGTCGGCTCCAGAACTTCGCTCACATAGACGTAGAGGGATTTTAATACGATAGTTATATTGGGAATTAAAAAGAATTCGACCGTGAAGTAATTTCGTAGTATACGATTTCATCGCGTAAATTCGTTTAAATTTTGGCAGATCTGCGGGTTTTCAATGCCCTACTATTACCTGTCTGCAATAGGTTTGGCCACATAATTTCACCGATATGGTTAGATAGCGATATGAACACGCTAATGAATCTTGAGTTTTCTACCACGTAGTAATTTCGGAATATTCAATTTAGTAGCCACGGACAGTTGTCAAATGCCAACAATTTACTATATTCGGTATCAGAATGTCTGTTCTCGATTTGTAATAATTTTTTTAATATATGGATGTACATAACTCAATATGAGCTAGTGCTTTTGCACAATTCTACCATCAAGTAATCTCATCGTAGGTAGTTACATATTCGGTATAGGCATACGCTTACGGAGTAGTGAGATTTAAAACTATCTACCATGAAGTAATTTCGGCTCAAATTTAGGCCGATTCATGGTTTTCGTTGCACCCAGTCAAATTAGTTTCAAAATAGTCATCAGCTTACCTGTATAGTTACCTTGAAATTGGAAGTCTGGGAATTCATTATTCAGCGTATATATAGACATCGATTCCAACACGCAAAAAAGGGATGGAGCTTAGCTAGAAATAGGCGTGGCATACCTAGAAATGGATAACTCTATTGAAATTGGCATGACCAAATTGAGCATTACAGGGCTAATACCACTTGTTAATGGGTGGTGGTCCACACAATATGGACCACTTGTATTAAGAGAGCACCCGTATTTATACGTCACATTTTAACAAGGCCAATCATAGATTGTAGACCCTTGCCATCCCGAACGCACATAGACCCGAATACAATACACTCATCCTCTGACGGTGCGAGGGTAATTAATACCACTTGCTAATGGGCCTTTTCAGGTTGTCTAGCCATCATATTAAGTCATAAGACGTCGTAATTAATTAAGTGACGCATAGGATAACGTCATAATAATGACGTCATGACTGACTCGATTTAGTTCATCTTAAATGCTTAATAATCTGACACGTTGTACGAATTGTATGTTTTTGTTATTTAATAAAAATGCTGTTGAATATTTTGAAAATAATTTGACTGGCCGCTGTTGCTGCCATAGGCAGCAACAGGAGCCAGTCAATTTAGTGTCAAAATATCCCACGGCTTACCTGCATAGTTTTCTTGAAATTTATCGTCTAGTAGTTCAGAAATCCATCGATCCCAACTCGAGAGTGGTATGGGTGGGGTTTAGCTAGAGATGGGCTAAACTGGAAATGTTCATTGTATTAATAAACCACCACAGTTTTCAGTGCCCTATTGTATGTAGTATGTTCAGCCCCATAATTTACCCCACATAGATTTGAGCCTTAATAAGCTAGTTATATTCCGAATCTACCAAATTCTAGATGAAGTAATTCTAATACGCAAAATTTAGCTTAGGTGATGGTGTAGTCGTGGTTTTCGGTGCCCTAACTTCGCTCACATAGACGTATAGGAGTTTGAATATGCTAGTTACATTGGGAATTTAAAAGAATTCAAACGTGAAGTATTTTTCGTAGTATGCAATTTCATCGCATGCATTTGTTCCAATGTTGGCAGATCTGTGGTTTTCAATACCCTACCGTCTGCAATATGTGTGGCTACATAATTTCACCCACATGGTTAGATAGGGATATGAATACGTTAATGAATCTTGAGATTTCTACCACGTAGTAATTTCGTAATATTCAATTTAGTAGTCACGGACAGTTGTCAAATGCCAACAATTTACTATATTCAGTATTAGAATCTCACTTTGTAATCAATTTTTTACATATAGCTCTGCTTTTGCGCGATTCTACCATCAAGTAATTTGGTAATATGTTGTTACATATTCGCCATATGGCCCCATTGTAATATGGTTGGTTCACATTCACCACATTCAGATAGGTGTCAATATGTCCTGACATATCGCTCATAATGGGTTCGGCCCAGAATATCACCCATATTGTAGATATGGGATTGTCTTGTGGGAAGTCATGACCCCGCTGGACATCTTATATGTACGAGTAAGTCCCGAGTAAAAATTCAAAATTCAGATGTGAATACCAGGCGAGCTAATAGACTATGTCACCATGTATATTAAGATGTACCGATCAGCAGTTACTAGCAATGATCATCATCATCTATACTTAGATGCATTACCAGCATCTTATTATTTGGATATATATTTATTATTTGGATATATATTATTAGCACTGGATAACTGGTACCGTCCATAGCGTCCTCGTAAGAGGAATACGTACATTATCAGCTTGGGATATGCATACATTGTTAGACGGTGTACGTACATTATCAAAATTGGCAAGATGATTAGCGTCAAGCCGGAATCAGATGAAATATGACATACGGAAGCAGTTAGTTACAATGGCGATCTATATTCTCACGAAAGCTTGAGAAAATGAACCGAGAAGTAAACAATCAGGATAAGGAGAATGGTAACTTGTTTACCGATCATTCGTCATTTGGACAGATTCATAAGCAGTAGCCGAAAAGTAATCACTCAAGACTAAGAAGAATGATAACTTGTTTACCGGTCATTCGTCATTCTGACAGATTCATAGATGTTAGGTACACAAATCGAAACTTGTCATCAAACCCATCATTCGTCACTCTGACAGATTCATGGATGTTGGGTACACAAATCAAAACTTGTCATCAAGCCCATCATTCGTCATTCTGACAGATTCATGGATGTTGGGTACACAAATCGATACTTGGTATCAAACCGACCATTCGTCATTCGGACAGATTCATAGGCGTAGATACACAAATTGAGACTTGTCGTCAAACAAGATAAGTCATTCTGTCATAAAAGGCAGCTGGAATATTAGAGAACAACTAGATATAAAAAAACTAAGATTGTATATAAGCGGGACTTTAACTTTCAGTCGGGGTTCAGTCCGGTCTCTAACGTTGAACGTTCAGAAAAAGATTGGTCTGAAGAAAGCCTAGCCTCCAGTCCGCATAGTTCTGTGGAACTGATTTTGTCGAGATTCAAATGAATTCTTGGTGAATGGCTTTAAGTAGCCAAGAACAGTATTTGACGAAACTGCCTAGCGAATCGTGAAACGCAACTTTTAAATGATAGAATAACCAGTATTCGTATCGCGTAGATATCGGTTGTTTCTGTAGTCATTGGTGGCAGTATAAGTCACCCAAAGTAGTCGGGCTAGTATAAGTACAATATTAATTATTTAACATCGCTGGTGGCAGTATAAGCCACTTATATTTACTTAGAGTTTTATTTTAATTTCTATCGTGACAGCATAAGTCACACATATTCATGGTCATATCAGACAGTCAAACTTCAGAGAATATATTATCACTTCGATATCCTCGAAGCAAGAGTTTGGGTTATTTATTGTCCAGTCTGGAAGCGACGGAAGACCACCGTCCCGAGCCACCATCTTTTACCCGAGTCAGATCAGGCCCAGATTATCGAGTATAAATATCGTCACCATCACCGTCGACGAGGCGAGCAGATAATCGTGCTACTGCATCTTTGATAAGAGGTTGTCGCAGCAACCGTTATATCATATTCTTATCAGAGGTGTGGTAGATATATTTCTAAATTAGACCCGAAGATCGAAAATCTTCAGTGGCTTCGCCGTGCCAGGATTTATATATTCCAGGATTGGACACTGTGTGAACCGTGAGTATAATATATCAAAGTAACGACTGAGATAGACTGCCCAGAATGGCCCAACCACAAAACCCTACCAACCCGGGACTACCGCCAACCGACCGACAATTGAGACCCGACACAGTGGCAGCCATGCGGGAAATGGGGACGGCAATGGCGGGAGCCATAGTACAAGGCGGGGACCGACGCGAGACCGAGAGAATATACACGCGAGAAATCCGGGACGCTATAGAACGCATCCAACCCTGTGACGGAGTGGTACCGGAAGAGGTACGAGAGTTTTTTGACGCCACAAGGAGGGCGTGGGCGGCCAACAAGGGGCGACTTGAAGGCGTACCTGTCTACGTCGTTATCCGAGCAGCCCGGGGACCATTAGCACGGGCACTGGATGGATTCCTTGCGGGGAAGGCGAGGGAGGACGTCACCTTCGAAGAGTTGCGGCAATACGTCACACTAAATTTTATATCCGCAAATGAAGGAGAGCGGATCAAATTCGATTTGGAGGGGACACATCAACGCCGAAACGAGACAGTGGTCACGTTTAACAGACGGTATTTGGAGGCAAGCGTGCGCGCCTACCCTGAGGCGAACGCAGATAATCGCCGCACCGTCCTGGGCATTTATTTACGTGCCCTGAACGATAAAAACTTAAGCAAACGCATCGTCCGGAAAAGGACGACGACATTGGCGCGGGCCATCGAAATTGCCGAGGAGGAGGAGACCTGCAACGACCTGCTACGGGCAATGAAAATTGACGGCGGCAGGCGTGAAGAGCGGATGGAGATAGATATGTTGGAGCCAGCGGAGGAAAAAGAGGTGTGGAAAGTAGTGAGGGGGTTAAAAAGCCAAATGGCGCAGCAGGCTAAAATGATCGAGCAGCTGTGCGGGTTGGTGCAAGATTTGCAAGCAGCGCAAGAATGACCTAAACCGGCAGCCCAACGCGCTGCACCCACGCGAAAAACAGCAACCCCGCCACCCAAGCAACTTAATCCGGGAGCGGGACGCAGATCGCCGAGAAGCGCCGCAAACATTACCTGCTACAATTGTGGACAAATCGGTCACTATAAAAGTGACTGCCATCAGGCAGTGCAACCAACCGCACGACGACTACAACCACGACCACAGCCCCGACAACAACGGCCACCCATGACCTGTTCCCAGTGCGGGAGAGAAGGACACATGGCCCAGAATTGTTTTGGGGTATACATGACCCGACAGACGACTCCGACCGTAACGACGAAATGTTTTGGGTGTAATCAGAATGGACACTTCGTTAAGGATTGTCCGCATGGCGTGCGTGGCCAGCGCAGAGAACCACCGACCGGACAGATAGATCGACCGTTGGAACGACGAGCGGTGAAGCGTCCACGTGAAGAAGAGAATTGGGACATGGAAATCGACGCAATAAACGACTGACAGACGAACGTACGAACGACGCCACGAGAATGTTCCCGCAACTACAGAAAGGACATAAACAATCAGATGCACGTGGGAGAAGATTATATTGATCGTGACGGTTTTATTTTAACGAGTGAAAATACCGATGCACATGGCCGTTATTCAGATGGTATCAGAAATAATGCATCGAATCATAGGCACAGTTACGCCGAAGTGGTTAATGGATGAAGGAGCCCGGGAAACGACGACGGAGACAGCCGTTGGTGAGATCACCGACCGAGCGGTTCTTAATCCGTCTTCGTATAGATAAAAACGGTCCAACGGATCAGGGTGAGTACCTGCATGCCTTAGTGGATACTGGTGCTAGCACATCCTTGATTCGTAAAGATATATGGCGTAGCATGTTGGATGCTAGGCCATTGAAAAGAGCAAAAACGCTCTTAGCTGTAAATGGTTCCCCGATAAAACTTTTGGGGGAAACACAAGTAAAATTCAAGAACGCCCGACCCATCCCTAGTACGATTGTGGCCAGAATGAGGCATGAATGTTTACTTGGAGCGGACGCTTTGCACCTGGGAAATGCAAAGATTGACTATCAGGCCATAATTGTAGTATGGTTTGGACAGATATATCCCTTTAGATATCCCTATAGGGAACAGACAAATTACGTCCATGCAAGTTGTAAGGAAACGACCGGATATAAAGATATCGACAAAGTCATGGCAGACTTTGCGGATATTTTTTATACGGCTCGTCCAAATACTTTAGGATTGGTTCCCAAAGTCAAGTGTACGGTACCGACAGGGGATGCCTATCCTATTAGGCAGAAAGCGTACCGTCTACCGCTAGCCAAGCAATATATAGTCAAGAATCAAGTGGCTGAGATGCTGGCAGCGGGCGTAATAAGACCGTCATCATCCAAATGGGCGTCACCCATTACGTTGGTCCCTAAGAAGGACGGGGGGACGAGATTTTGCATTGACTATAGGAAATTGAACTCCGTTTGTCGTAAGGATAGCTATCCTTTGCCGAATATATCAGACATATTTGATTCTATGGGCGGCGCTACGATATTTTCGACTATGGACTTGAAGTCTGGCTATTGGCAGATACCAATGGACAGCCAAGACATAGCGAAAACAGCGTTCGTTTGCAGCCAAGGTTTGTTCGAATTTGTTCGGATGCCGTTCGGTTTTGCGAACTCAGGTGCCGTATTTCAGAGGGCAATGAACGATATATTCCGAGAATTCGTGGGAAAATATTTGCATGTTTTTGTCGATGATGTAGTCATATATTCAAGAAATCCGGCTGAGCATGCACAGCATTTGCGTACGGTTATGCGTAGAATTCGAGAATATAATTTGCAAGTGAAAAAATCTAAATGCGATTTCGCCCAACCATCAGTTGATTTGTTAGGATATCGTATTTCAGCACAGGGAGTGGCTCCTCAGGTCCAGAAGGTCAAGGTCATAAGAGAAATGTCACCACCACGCGACGTGGGTGAGGTGAGAAGTTTCCTGGGCGCTACATGGTATTACCGCTCTTGTGTGCAAGGCTATGCCGAAATTGCTACGCCTTTGATAGAATTGACTAAGAAATATAAACGTTTTGAATGGGGTCAGGAGGAACAGCAAGCGTTTAAGAAATTGCAAAACTTGCTGTGTAGTGAGACGGTTCTCACATATCCAAATTTGAATGCTCCATATAAGTTATATACTGATGCGTCTAGCTATGCGATAGGTGCGATACTGGTACAGGTAGATGACAAGGGTATTGAGCGGGTAATTCAGTATGTTAGCTCTACTCTTAAAGACAGTCAGTTGAATTGGCCTGTGATAGAAAAGGAAGCTTATGTGGTAATATACGCGCTAAAGAAGCTTAGACCTTATCTATTTGGCGTGCAGTTTACCGTGTATACCGACCACAAACCCCTAAAGAGTTTGTTTGTGGGCGAAGTTAAAAACACGAAAGTGCAGCGCTGGGCGGTACTGATTGCCGAGTACGGATGTAAGATTGAATACACCCAAGGCTCGAAGAATATTCGAGCGGACATGTTGTCCAGATTACGTCGTCCGGTGGAAGTCGCGACGTTGGATACGGGCGACTTTGTAATACCAGACGTCGACGAGGGAGTATTACCTCACGTCCCTCTGGAAGCGTTCGACATACCATGTGACGAATTGTGTGCCGAGCAGACCAAGGAATACCCGGAGTTGTTCAAGGACACCCCGGAGGAGTACATGGTCAAGAACAGTATTTTATATTCTTTAATTACGCCTTCAGCATTGGACGCTGAGTACCCCAGAATTGTCTTACCCACCCTGTTCCGTGAGAAAGTGCTCCGGATGGCTCATGAACGAGCTGGTCACCAAGGTCTGCAGAAGACCATCGGCATGGTAAGAGATTCGTTTGTATGGACGTCTTTAAGAAAAGACATAATTCGTATGCTTGAAACGTGTACGAAGTGCCAGGTCAACCGACCTGTCACTACCTGACCCAGGTATAGTGAAATGCCCATGGCCAATTATCCGGGTCAGATAATTGGAATGGATTTGATCGGTCCACTATTAGAATCAGGTACGGGTAACGTATATATCATGACGGTGATTGATCACTGTTCTGCGTGGGCAGAAGCATATCCAATCGCTGCGAAAACATCTCAAAATGTGGAAGAAAAATTCTTCAATGAGTATATCGCGCGTCATGGTGTCCCTGAGATTGTAATAACCAATCAGGGTAAAGAATTTTGTTCCCATTCTCTGGAGGAGCGGTTTGAGGAACACGGTATCGACCATAGACGGTCTAGCCCATACCATCCGCAGACCAATGGACGTACCGAGAGATTCAACCGCACTCTTAAGGAGTTGATCCAGAAAGGGGTGAACAACGCCTCGCGGGCGTGGGAAGACGAGTTGGGAGCAGCTTTGACAGCGTACTGCAGTACTCGTCATGCGACGACCGGATATACACCATTTTATTTGACGTATGGGCGACGGGCGAGATTGCCAATGGCCGTTCCAATCGATGCGTCGCAAGACCTTGGTGAGAGACTAACGTATCTCAACAACGCCTTGCTACGTGCTCGGGAGGGAACAGCTAGATCTCGAGAGATTCACAGGGAACAGGTTAATAAGCGTGCGAACGCTGGTGAGTTTAAAGTGGGAGATTCGGTGGTCGTCAAAGCTGAAGAGAGGATGAAATTGACCTCTCGCAGTGACCCCGAGTATGAGATCTTCAAAATTAACGGACCTGTGGCCCATGTCCGCCATCAAAGGTCCGGGAGAATGCGTGTGCTTAATATATGTAAGCTGCGCGTAGTCGACTCGGAAATGTGCTGGGACGGGGTGCGACCACGCCCCATTCGTAACCCTACCAAGGGGACGAAAGCTAGCCATCACCCCAGGGCGATGTTGCCCGAGCCAGAACCAATGGTCACCGACGCCGATACGACACCCCAGGCTCGTAAGAAGCGGCCAGCTTCGGATATAGAGCCAGAGGGGCGTACAGGGGGTAAGAGGGTTGACCGGAAAAGGGTGCAACCCAGTACGAATCGCAGTCGAAACCATGAGTCACCAAGTGACGTCATCGAAACTCCTAGGCCCATGGTGATTGATGCTCCGGAGGCGGCACCAGAGCCGCCCACCTAACCAATGGAGACGCTTCCATCGCATCCTTATATGCTGCGCAAGCGCAAGACATACACAGGATGACGATTTTGACAGCAAGCAACTCCGGCTGGATATGAAGCGGAAACACGGGCATAGGCAGGAGGACGAAGAGGGTAACAAGTGACTCCATATTGGCATAGTAGACTCCGCCCTTTACGATGACATGCTATACGCTGATTTCATCAGTCGTATAAATGCCGTTATTCGGCGGCACAGCCGCCAGTAGTGTGTATTGTATCGCTATACTATAACATCGCGAATAGCCGATATGTAAAGTATCATAACAATTAAAACTAAATTCGTTCGCAAGATACAAAAATTTATTCGTTTAAATTGTGAGTTTTAGCTTTGTACCAGTAAGCATCACAGAGCGTGGAATCATGTATATTTTACGATTAAGTATGGTGGTAACCCTAGTATGTTTAATAAACGGATTGTGTAAGACGTCTAGTGTACATAGATTACCAAACGGGGTAATGACAACTAAACCAGAGGATATATCCATTATCCGGGCTGAATGGACCGTAGTGGTGTCTATTGACCACCCTTATTTACCTCCCCAATTTCTTGAACGGTTAGCGCAGTTTCGTGCTCTGATTGTGGACATCGGTCAAAAGACTTCGTTAAGCAGTCAAGACATTTTTGGTTTACAACATCGTGTTAACAACATTAAGAAAACCGCTGTTGAGACACAACAAACTATGGTGCGTAAGGACAGTATACGACGCAAACGTGGTTTGTTTAACTTTGTCGGGGATATCGCCTCGTCTCTATTTGGTACCGCTACCTCTGGTGATATAGATGCAATTAAGGAGGTGTTGAGGTTGCTTCAAGGAACGTAAATCGTTTGGTACATTTCTCCAACAAACTAGCCTCTCACGTGAAACTGGCATTCGTAGGCATCAATACCAACGTTAACCGTATCAACGAAATTACCACCGGCCTAGTGGAATTAACTAGGAATGTGAGCAATATATTTAAAGCGCACGCCGCCCGACAAGCCGATTTGTATGCTTTAGTACGGCTTGGGCATATTATTGACTCTGCTGAGAGTGTGGTATATAGTTACCAGAAGGCAGTAGCACGATTTCATAGACAAACTGCGTCCCTAGAGTTAGGAAGACTAACCGAGGAAATATTCGGTCCCGCCGATCTGACATCAGTATCAGAACACGTCAGAGTAGGGAACCAGCTGATACGTCCGTACCAGTGGTACTACCGGAATGTGATAGTTTACCCGTGGTGGCAGAACGACAATATGTTACACTACGTGGCGACGTTGCCGTTGATCGACGATGGCAATTATATAGAGTACGGTTTGCATTCATGGCCTGAACCGTTAGCTACCGTGGGGTATTACGTGCAAATAGTGGTAGGCCGGACTAGCATTGGTCTCGATACAAAGACTGGATGGTACTTCACGACGTCTGGGTGTCGCGGTACCGGTCCTAGGGTATGTCAGGGACAGTTAGAGGTCGATAAGACCCACGTGCCCTGCATAGTGAGCCTGTTAACAAACACCACCGATGGTACGTGTAGCGTGCATCTTTCGGAATCCAACGTAACCGCTAGCAAATTATTCGCCCATAAGAAAGTAGGCGTTGTGTTGCAAACGTTCGGTGAAACAATGAATGTACACTGCGACGGACGACTGACCGACCAGTGTGTGGTGAGTAATGGAGTGTATGCACTAATGTCGGGTGAATGTGGTTATAGTGGAAAGGGCTGGCGATTCGAGGCTGTTGCGTCTTACAGTCGGACGTACACTCGGGTTAGCCTGGCCATCGACATGCCCCAATTGGATGTGACCGGAATTCTTAACCAGTCCGTGATTGTGAATCATTTGAAAATGCAACCATGGAACCATTTACAAAAGTCCAAGTATGTGCCGCTAGCACCGTTATCCATGATCGACCCAGTGGCGGTCGATGGCATTGGGGTACGCTCTTTTGTATCATATTCAACGAGTTCCTTCGTAGTTGTGTTAGTAATTGTGCTTATATTATACAAATGTGGCGTGTTATCACGCATGTGGAATGCGCTTAAATGCGAGCCACGTGCGGCCCATAAATGCAAGCCACATGCAGCCCATAGTAGTGAATCGCATAGCATTGCATCAACTGTTCAGACCCAGCAGCCCCGGAGACCTGCAGCTCTACTGGAGCCGCTGCTGCTGGCAGCCGGGTCGTCGCCTAATGCTAATGCCAGGACTGAGATCGACCCGACGGCTGCCGACTGGATAGAAATGGAGACGTACGTTGACATGGTGGATCCTAACGTGAGCATAGACCGCTTGGAGGTATCACCGTGACATTTTGGCACTAACTTTATGTGTTTCTACTGGAACAGTAATTGGTGACTATTAATAATTGTGGCACAAACTTTATCATGATACCATACTGTGTACTGTTTTGTTTAAATAGGAAAAATTCACATGATCTGTAATGATATTTGCACTGTAGGATTAAGGACTGACATTTATGGTGACGTCGTCACGATTAGATGGCGTCATTAGAACAATTGATTGTGGTGTATTATACTATTGTATTGCTTGATTAATCGTATTGTTTTCTATGTTAAGTTACGCGTGGATCGAGGTTATCGACCACGGTTTAATGATGCTATTAATGTGTTTCCGGGGATGGTAATTTCAGCCCGATATTCCATTACCCGGACAAGTTTGCATTTTGTATAGAATTATGCTGTTTTCCTATGTTTCCGGGGACAGTCGATTGCACCCGATATTCCGTTACCCGGACATGTTTAGTTAACATTGTTGGAGTTAAGATATGATGTAGTCGGATGTATGACATGGTCTGGAGGACTCTGGTAGGGCGTGGTTTAGGTTGTTGATGGTGCACAACGAGTTAATTATCACTCTCTTTAGGCCTCAAGAGACGGCTAATTAACTTCGGTTGAGGGGCATGTGTAGATATGGGATTGTCTTGTGGGAAGTCATGACCCCGCTGGACATCTTATATGTACGAGTAAGTCCCGAGTAAAAATTCAAAATTCAGATGTGAATACCAGGCGAGCTAATAGACTATGTCACCATGTATATTAAGATGTACCGATCAGCGGTTACTAGCAATGATCATCATCATCTATACTTAGATGCATTACCAGCATCTTATTATTTGGATATATATTTATTATTTGGATATATATTATTAGCACTGGATAACTGGTACCGTCCATAGCGTCCTTGTAAGAGGAATACGTACATTATCAGCGTGGGATATGCATACATTGTCAGACGGTGTACGTACATTATCAAAATTGGCAAGATGATTAGCGTCTAGCCGGAATCAGATGAAATATGACATACGGAAGCAGTTAGTTACAATGGCGATCTATATTCTCACGAAAGCTTGAGAAAATGAACCGAGAAGTAAACAATCAGGATAAGGAGAATGGTAACTTGTTTACCGATCATTCGTCATTTGGACAGATTCATAAGCAGTAGCCGAAAAGTAATCACTCAAGACTAAGAAGAATGGTAACTTGTATACCGGTCATTCGTCATTCTGACAGATTCATAGATGTTAGGTACACAAATCGAAACTTGTCATCAAACCCATCATTCGTCACTCTGACAGATTCATGGATGTTGGGTACACAAATCAAAACTTGTCATCAAACCCATCATTCATCATTCTGACAGATTCATGGATGTTGGGTACACAAATCGATACTTGGTATCAAACCGACCATTCGTCATTTGGACAGATTCATAGGCGTAGATACACAAATCGAGACTTGTCGTCAAACAAGATAAGTCATTCTGTCATAAAAGGCAGCTGGAATATTAGAGAACAACTAGATATAAAAAAACTAAGATTGTATATAAGCGGGACTTTAACTTTCAGTCGGGGTTCGGTCCGGTCTCTAACGTTGAACGTTCAGAAAAAGATTGGTCTGAAGAAAGCCTAGCCTCGAGTCCGCATAGTTCTGTGGAACTGATTTTGTTGAGATTCAAATGAATTCTTGGTGAATGGCTTTAAGTAGCCAAGAACAGTATTTGACGAAACTGCCTAGCGAATCGTGAAACGCAACTTTTAAATGATAGAATAACCAGTATTCGTATCGCGTAGATATCGGTTGTTTCTGTAGTCATTGGTGGCAGTATAAGTCACCCAAAGTAGTCGGGCTAGTATAAGTACAATATTAATTATTTAACATCGCTGGTGGCAGTATAAGCCACTTATATTTACTTAGAGTTTTATTTTAACTTCTATCGTGACAGCATAAGTCACACATATTCATGGTCATATCAGACAGTCAAACTTCAGAGAATATATTATCACTTCGATATCCTCGAAGCAAGAGTTTGGGTTATTTATTGTCCAGTCTGGAAGCGACGGAAGACCACCGTCCCGAGCCACCATCTTTTACCCGAGTCAGATCAGGCCCAGATTATCGAGTAAAAATATCGTCACCATCACCGTCGACGAGGCGAGCAGATAATCGTGCTACTGCATCTTTGATAAGAGGTTGTCGCAGCAACCATTACATCATATTCTTATCAGAGGTGTGGTAGATATATTTCTAAATTAGACCCGAAGATCGAAAATCTTCAATATGTTTAGATAGGTATAGGCATAAGCTTACGACGTAGTGAGATTTAAAAATCTCGTAACGTAAATAAGCTCAAACTTAGGATAATTCATGGTTTTCATTGCAATACGTTCACCCCCAGAATTTCACCCACAAATACTTATAGGAAATATGCTAGTTGTATTCCGAATTTAAAAAAATTCTATGGGAACGTAATTTCATAGTGCACAATTCAATACCGAAAATTGGCGCAAATTCTGTCAGATCAACGATTTTCTGTACCACACTGTTTGCAATAGGTTCGACCCCAGAAGTTCACCCGTATGGTTAGATACGTATATGAATACGCTAATAAAGTATCAAAGGTTTAAAAAATGTTTACTATACAGTAATTTCGTCATATGCAATTTAGTAGTGGCACACAATTGTCAAATTCCAATAATGTACTATATTCGGTACCAGAATATCTCTACATGCCTTGTAGCCAGTTTTCGAACAAAAGACCATGTAGAACTCACTATGTTCTCGTGCTGTGCGAAATATTGTAATAATTCTACCACCAAATATTTATTATAGTAATGTGCAAATATTTCTATATATCCCATATTATTAGCCGCGTGTACTGGTAGAACCTGACTTATCAGGCTAATACCCTAACATTGGCACATATGGTCAACAAGATCGTCATCATTACAACGGTTGAGGCCAATTTTGGCCTTTTTGTCTAGCAAAAATATTTGTCACTGTTTCCAGTAAAGATATCGTTTAATAGGTGACATAGATATGATAGCTAAATGAAACAGATCACGTTTCCCACTGGGTCTTCAGTCAGAATGTTTTCTACTATATCATTTTCGTTGGAGAAAACTAGGTTCATGGTATTGGTTCTATCCTGGCCACTTTGTTGAAATGGTTATCTGTCGGTACAGATCGGGGTCCTGTATTGCATCAAAAATATACTTGCTTTGTGCATTTTACTAGGATTGCAGTGTATATTTCACCAATATATTTCCAGGTAATAAGCTCTTCACGTCTGTTTAAAAAGGTGTCAAGATTTAGGTTTAAAATATTCTTTACAGGTTTTCTTTAATATGTTTGAATGGGTGTCAGGGTCTGTACTGCTTCTTGCGCTGATTTTCCACTGACTGGGTTGCCAGCTCTGTTGATTTCTTTATCTTTACAAGTTGTTGATACATAATGACCCAAATTTGATCTGTTACACTCTGTTGATGCAGTAGTGCAATTTTCTCATCACTGGCTGCTCTTAATTTTGTCTGTTCCTCTCTCTGTTAAGGAGTTTGGCCTGGAGAAAAAAGGATGGATGGAAAAATTGTTGGACTGACCAAAAATATAAGCTTCTTTTCCTAGCCCATAGCTAATACTGCCCATATCTTTTTGCAAGAAATATTCCTTCTTTTGTGTCATTTTTTCATGAAACAGTTGAGTTTATTCTCAGAATTATAATAACCTCCGGGCACGCTATTTACCATTGATACCGTAATTCGGACTGCATTTTATTGCTAGAACGTAGTTCGTTATTACGTTTATATGTAGGCCTGCATACTGTTTGTGTATACACACGCGCACATTAGACCTGCCGCCTATGGCTTATTAATCTGCAGCATCTAATATTTACCCTATAATGCCTGCTCCCTTCGAATTTCGAACTACGAACTACGAATTTCGGTCTTACATATAAGAGGTCATCATTTTCACCCTTAGCTCCCCTGATCTCACCAGCTAGGTTACACATCTGAGAGGCCTGCTCCGAGAGACAACGCTCACTCAAGTTGCTGTTATTCTAAGACATCACAATGTACGTAGTGGCATTAACAGAACAAACACATGCTACTACATTTGAGGGGAAGACAATTTATTATGACGTCATAATTAATTATTGCATGAATGACTCGATTAGTCGGTCTTTAACGCGTAATAGTCCGACACGTTGTACGAATTGTATGTCTTTACCATTTAATAAACATTCTGTTGAATATTTTGACTCTATTTTGGCTGGGCGTGGTTACTGCCATAAGTTTAATTAATTTCAAAATATTTAACAGCTTACCTGTATAATTTTCTGGAAATTGATGGTCAGGGAGTTCATCGATCGATCGATCCCCACATGAACGAGGTGTGGGTGGAGCTTAGCTAGTGCTGGGCGGAGCATAGCTAAAATTGGAAAGGTTAATTGATCTACAGAGCTACCTGTTTAATACACTCATTACTCCACTTTTGCTGTATGGCTTCGAAGTATGGGGATGTGAGAACGATCGTGGAATGGACCTTTCCTTTTTTTGCTACGCCCCGCCCATCCCTAGCTAAGCTCCACCCACACCTGGCTCGTGTTGGGGTCGATCGATCTCTGAACTCACTGACTATCAATTTCCAGAAAACTATACAGGTAATTAGCTATTGAATATATATTTTGGAACTAATTTGACTACGGCAGCAACAGCGTCCAGTCAAATTAGTTTCAAAATATTCAACAGCATGTTTACTAAACAGTAGAAACATACAATTCGTGCAACGTGCCGGACTATTAAGAGTAAAGGTAGGTTTCCATTACACGCGGTTCTTCCGCGCGGTGGTATTGAGAGGCCGTAGCTGTGCGTCATTTCTGTTCCCAAATACACGTTTCTTTTCGTGACCGCGTGCAGCATGTCTCTCGCCGTTACAATTTTAAGCACGCACTCCACTGAAGATAATGGTTTGAAGACGATGGCATCTTTGCTTTCCAAACATCTTTGGTGTGTGTGAAAGAATTTTCCGATACAAAATCTAAACAGAGACAATTGTTAATTATATTGTTATACAAAAAGAAAATGACGAAGAAAGAAACAGCATGAATTCTGCCTACACCAGATCATACAAAGGCCTGGTGCATTTCATCATTTGATGAAGGATTTAGAACTGGGTTCTGAGAGAAAGGAGAAGATGTACAATATGTGCAAAAGATGAGACAGGGGATGAGTTCGACTATATATTTATCTGCAGCTTTTTTCAACAACCCCAACAAAAATTACTACCTACATATTAATATGAAATGCCTAACTTCTTCAAATTCCATAAGCTCTTCTCGACCAACAATGCGATGTTGCTATCAAAAATCTGTCGTCTTATTAGTGTGATTACCACCTATTTCACACAAGGATTTCCACAAAATGGGCATTGACATGTCACGAGCCTTCGACACGACACAATTAAACGCTCAACAATTCTAGATGTACTACGCCAGGCCAGCAATGAAGATGAGCTACGAATAGTGAAACTACTGCTTACAGACACCAAGTTGAGAGTACGAGTCAAGACAGTGACGTCTGTAGAGTTTGAGACATCAATCTGCTCCCCACAGGGAGATGGTCTATCTCCGGTGCATTTCACCATTTACCTTGCTGCTGCATTGAAATCTGTGCGGGAAAGTTCCACAAGACTAGCTTCCCCACCCCACTCCCCACCACCCCACCCCCTGTGTCAATACTGGGTATGCTGCTAGAGATGGAATATGTCGATGATGTGAACTTCATAGACGAGGAAAAGAAACCCCTTGACGAACTTCTCCCAATAGCTGCAAGCAAAATCAAGATTGAGAATCTCTTTATAAATGAACCTATCAACAAAGCATGAAACTAAAGAAAATGACGATCCAATTTTGAAGCGGCGAATCATGGAGGAAAAGTACAATCCTGGCCTCACAGCTTTACAGTACTGCTGACATTGCTGCACGCTGCGTCATGGGGAACACAGCTTTCCAGTCGTTCTTGAAGCTATGGATTCGTAGATCAAAGATGCCCTTGATAAAAAAAAACTGCGTTTATAAAATGCAACCTGCGTATCCTTGATGAACAATAACTGTAACATTTGGGCAGCTTCAAAGGCCCCTCTAGACAAGCTCGACGCCTGCCACCGCAAATACCTATGCACCATCACTGGACACCGATGGCCAGACAGCATTATTTTCAATGATGCACTATATAAGATGTGTAACACGTCTCCGCTGTCTGTCAAAGATGGCCCATGTTTGCCCATGTGCTAAGGATGCCAGAAGACACACCCTTAGAATTCGCCCTACTCGGGGGCAACAAATACAAAACCAGGAGTGGACGCCATTGCATAAATCTTCTAAGCGTGCTACGGGGTGACCCCAAGAAAGCAGGACTCGGTATACTCAAGTCAGGAATGGACCTGAGGAAGAGGCTACGGATTTCGGCTGAGGACAAGACACATTGGGCAAACCCGAAGATGGACCGATTGCAGCTGTATGATGTTTATACTACTACCGCCATGGCGTACAGTAATCATACATACTACCTATTTCCAACGTGGATGAAACTGCTGCACAAACACGGAGAGATAAACACGGTGTAACAAAAAAACCCCTTGAAACCTGAAGCTTGGAACAACAACGTGCATGCAGACTCACAAAGAAGATGGTTGGTAGAAATACCCTCATTACCGCCCCCCACCCCCATTGGGTGATCGTCTTGCTTGACGTACGTCATAATTTGCCCTGCGCATCATGAATATTACTTGAGAAATGCGTGTAGTAAATGGGACAGTGACGTCATTTTCACACGCGGTTTTGGGTCGGCGCGCTAATAAATCGGCGCCGAGAGATTCGCGTCAACACCGTTGTATGGAAACACTTTGGTTCAATAACAGACGACCAAATAAAATCGTGTAGGCCTGCGACAAGCGGCTCACGGAAAACGCGTGTAATGGAAACCGCCCTTTAAAGATGGGCCAGATAGAATAATTTATGACGTAATGGTTATGACGTCATCCTACACCTCGCTTAGCTGATTATGATGTCATATGACGTCAGATGATAGATGGATACTCTGGAAAGGTGAATTCGAGAAGCAACCGGTCAAGCAGATCTATTCACCAATAAAAGTATCAACACATGGCAGGTAGTTAATAAAACAAGAAATATTTTAAACGAAGAATGTAGCAAGATCTCCTACCACCTAGAAAAGATCATAGAAAATAAAGACGGATAGATGCTCGTGAAAACGATAACACCACCCCAACATACAGAGATTTGAGTCTTAAAAAATATCCCATGAATCTATGACTTGATGATGATATGCAGAATCGGGCGTGATAATTTGTTGTTCTTACAACCATTTGAAAACCTTAACTATACTGTGGTAAATTCTCCCGTAATAGATAGATTTGAATTGATTAAGAATACTAAAGTTCAGACAAAAAAATAAATTTCTGAAAAACAAGTCTCTTGGAAAATACCAAATATACACATTGAAGAATTGTGGAATGATGAAATGAAAGCTCTTAAACGAGATAGAAAATCCGCAAAATTAGGAAGACTTTGGATTTCCACAAAGAGGACTACGAGATCCACTGATTACTCTTATTGGGCCAAGCAGGAGTGATTAAAGGGATAATACATTCTGCTGACAAAAGTTCTTAAAGACAATTGCACTAGAAACCACTGACAAAAGTTCTTTCGGACAATTGGCACTAGAAAGTAAAAAGGATATTTAAACAAAATGTGATGTCTATGACTGGGCCAGAGCATTTACCGCCAGAGCCTAGCCTGGAAGAAGAATATGAACATCAGATCTGGACGCTATGCTGTGTAGAAATGTAATGGGCTGTAATAAATGAGCTATAAGGAAAATCATTCTATCTGGAATGTGAGAAGCTGAGATTTCCTAACATCTCCACCGCTGGAGGAGGACCAAGATCGCGGACAAAATCTGATAACCTCAACCACCTTGCTTGTTGATGAAAGTCACTACTATAGAAATGACTGCAATTTTATCAATCTTTTATCCTGTCTGAGACCGGACTGAAAATCTTGGGTGATTTGATGACGCCACTTAAGAACAAAACATCAAAAAGGACCGATGATACCAAGCGAATGAAAATGCAGTGTATGTGGTCAGGGAGAAGGACACAATTTTGAATTACCAGACTTGACCTTCATACACAAAACTGACTCCATTCGGCACATAATTTTAACACAACTAAGGAACCTTCCAAGCAAGAGGAATCCCAGACTAGCCATGATGCAGTTAAAAGAACCCAGATCCAGTTAGGATCAATTCTGTATGTATGGAAATACCATAAAACACTGTCCCTTATCCTGGACCAGACCAGTGCTGATTAGCCAAAATGTCTCCATGTCCATATTATTCCTTTCATCGACGAACTCCATTTCTGAGGCAATGTATCAAGAAAAGGGTTGAATATTATAAAAGGATTTGACTGTAATTCATCGTTGTCTCAAGCAGCAATAAATCAGCCATGGGTTTCAGTCAAAATAATTCCAAATATGCAACAGAATTAGTATTAAATCATAAGGACATGAAGTGTAAAATTTTATGGAAGTTGTCGACAACGGATAAATATGTGAGTTGAAGATAGGAGCTGAGACCCTATATAAAGATAATCTGCCAGCACCTCAAACTCCTTAAAATCCTTGGATTCTGCCATTCCTCCACTGTATCCTACTTGAAAAGAGCAGAAATTTATTGATCAGGAACAGAAGCAGGACCAATGTCACAGGAGACTAACATGGTTTGATAGAAAAGAGGAGGATGATTTAATGACTAAGTTGATTGTACCTTATATGTAGGAAATCTGCTACCTGTGGCATGCATGAGGCTATCTATATCCATCCCCTCCCCTGAAAGAGTAGAGATTATCTGGAAGCGCTTAAGCATGACAGCTAGGGCCAGAATAAACCTGCAGAAACTTATTTTACAAAATCCAGTTTTAAACAAGGCTAGTATGATATGAGCCCAATTGTTAATATCGTTATCAGATGATTAAACAGGAAAGAAGTCCAACAAACCTGTTACCAGATCAATGATGGATAAGGACAAAAGACTGAAACTACACAGAAGGTTGAAAGGAAAAACCATATTCCACAATCCATAAGAAGACAATGACCCAATCATTTTGGTTAGGCCCCCTTGGGGAATTTATTTAATAATGGCTGGAAAGGTTAGAATTTAGAAGATTAAAAATACACTGAATAGATAAGGCAGAGAAAACAGCTCCATATGAAAATAACAGAAATAGACATATCACTAGTCAAGGAAAAAGATCAAAATTTCTACTGAACTCGAGAAAGGAGCGGTGTAAGTCTTGATAAGACAAAAGAAAATAAAAGAGGTACCTTATGTAGACTAACATTATTATTGTGACAAGCGTACTTTCGCACATAAATATGCTTCATCATGACGAGGGATCCTACTGACTGACAGAAAGGAAAGTCTGATGTAAAAATTTAGATGGAACCATGTTTGTCCTATGTGAGAAATAGATCAGGCCAGATATGATACTGAAAGATAGCAAACCACTATTCACAATTAAAATGATAAAGACTGACGGCCTGATTTGCTGATTGATATTAGGAGAATCAAAAGATGATTGGTTCCAATTTTTTGAGAGAACATGTGGAAAAATAGGGATATGACTAGATGGAGCTGATAGGAAGAGACTAACACATGAGAATATTTAGGAGCAAAACGAAATCTGGTGAAGGCAAAACAACAAAAGAATTGCTAGTATCATAAGAAAAAAATAAAATTATTCCTAGAAGATAAATGCGAAGATGTATAAGGGTGAACTAGAGCATACAAAATTGGGAACACTAGACAGAGCTGGGTGTACACAGGGTTCCGAAGGATGGTGAGAATTGGATGGTTCAGCCATTTTATTAAGAACAACTAATAAAGAAACTAAAAATTTTTAAATAAGAGCCCCTGAGATAGGGCATTTAAATTGTCAAACGTGATTTAGAAACGTAAACAATGCCAGCAAAACAACAGAAGGTAATTGATTTGGTATACCTAAATCATAAGTTTAGTTATAATCAATTGCTATACCATAAATACTGAGAGTTATAATCTGGGTAATAATTCTGTGTACAGGACAATTAGGCCTTTATGCTCATCTCTTCTTCGTTTGTCTCCATGACTGTGGAGTCACTTCTGGTCATGGGTTGCGTGTATGGTATAGTCATGCATCGCCTCTTGACCTGACTATGCCAAAGCATATCTAAACCATTTTCAAATGTTTTAAGAGTTGGTGTGGAAAGAACATGTTCAGACAAACCATTTCACGGTTTGTACACCCCATAGAGAGAAATTTTGTTCTAACTAGGTTAGTTCTCCCCCTCTTCTGGTAGACTTACAGATTATTTCCACGAGTAATAGTCCATTTGCAAGCAGAATGCTATATTTGACTATAACAAGCGATTGAGAGCCGATAGAATGATCCTTCATAGCAAGGGTAGGTGCTCTTTAAATCCAATTTCGCGGGAGTTAAGGACCCACAGAAAGAATTTCCAAAATGGTGAGAGATTATATTATACATTAAGTAGAAAACCCCCATCTTTGGGCTCATAAAAGGGTCTGATAGTCAAGAACTTTCCTGATCCAAAGGCTATGCTTGCTACTAAAACATTGAGATTGACACACATTTCTGATATAGTAAACTTGGCCATCAAAGTTTGTAGTGTTTACTATCAAAATATTAACCATTTAACTCTCGAAGTTATTAGTCATAAGTTGTAACCGAAATAAGTCGAATCTGAATGAGTACTCGCAAAAATGGGAGTGCGTATTTACTTATAAATCCATAAATAGGCCGCACATTTATGCTCAATTTACACGTTCTAAGAAATTAGTGTGCACTACATAAAGGATAAAACTTAGTCACGTTGTTTTCCTCTGGATTTTGAAACATATCTTAACGTCTGAAGATACCACGAAAACTTAACAAAATTTCCCCTGCACAAATCTTGTCTCCTCGCGACTATGCTTAATGTGTACCTCAAAACATCATTCGCAGAAGTGAAATTATTAAATTGAACGGCCTAAATATTTTGTATCCTTTAATAAAGATGGTTTATTTCATCAAAATTATTCCTAACTTGACATAAATGTCATCTTGAAAATATTTAAAACAAAATCATGTGATATATAAATCACATGATATTATATGATCAGGTTAAAGCAGATTTTATTGAGGTATCCTGAGCGAGTACTCGGATATAAAGTCATCCTGGAATCAGAAATTCAGCAATGCGATCTACCCTTCTCGTCAGCCCCTCCAAACGGAGATTTATTTTGGCTGGCATTACAATATACCCAGTCATATATGATACATTTTCTCGGTATATTTAAAAATCAAGTGAACGCAAGTTTCTCGCTAAATTTTAGAAATCAAGTGAACTCGATAACCCGACACAGGGTTAATAGCCTATCTAACAAAAAGGGCTATGTGATTACGAGGATCCAAATCAGTATCGTAATAATGAACATCCAGGCCTTGCCTTACAAGAGGATTTCCATACGCTGGCCATGACCCACATAAAAGATGACAGATTGGATCAAATGAGATAGTTTATTGCTGAAGACCTTGCAGCAAAAATTAGCTCATGTGATGCATGTGCCCTTAGCATATTTTCCCTACTAACATCAACAAGGCACACCTTATATTGTAAATTGATATGGTGCAGATTTTACCATTATGTGCGTATGTGCACGTGCAAGATCGTGGCAACAACATCTTGGACTAACATCTAACAAGGTGAGTCTATTAAATAATATGATACAATACAATTTATGATATTAGGTCACATCCGACCCTATGTAGCATACTTCCAACAGCAACACTACAGATCTATAGATCCATTCACAACCGTAAATCTATAATAACCATATATAACGTGAAATAGCAATAAAGGATGCTAGAATATTTGTCCATCCATCAACCTATCTATTTTATATATCTGTTCATTTAGAGACTAATTATTTTCAAAATAGTATTCACGCATACAGCAGCACTTAATCACACCATGTTAACATTGTTATTAACTTCTTGTGTGCATATTACATTATCATCAAAGTATGTATTACATTACCATCAAAGTACGTATTACCTTATCATCAAAGTGCATATTACATTATCATCACAGTGCATATTCCATTATCATCACAGTGCATATTACATTATCATCACAGTGCATATTACATAATCATCACAGTGCATATTACATTATCATCACAGTGTATATTACATTATCATCAAAGTATGTATTACATTATCATCAATGTATGTATTACATTATCATCACAGTGTATATTACATTATCATCACAGTGCATATTACATTATCATCAAAGTACAGCTAACTTGTTTAGAAACAAATCCTAATTTGGCAACTCTGACATTTAAGAAAGCCATAGTAGTTATGTGGCTGTACGTTATTGTTAAATAATTATTTTGTTCTCAAACAATGATGTACAGCAGTATGCGTAAATTTAGTTCATTCTGTCGCTGTACGTTATTGTCTAATAGAACAATGGCATACAGGCTACTGAAAGAACAATGACATACAGCATTAGAATTAAATTATGTGTGTATATATGTTATTTAAATCATTTGGCATGAAGAGTGTGGTAAAATTGATAGAATGTTAATGATGCGTACAGCATTAGAACTTTGACGAATGGTGTGTTAGTTGGGGCGTGGCTTGTAGTAGTTGTACGTCTGCGTGTGCAAAAAATTACAATTTTAACCCCTAAACGTTTGGTATTATATGGTGCGCCCCCCACCCACCCAGTGTTAGCGAGATGAGGAGGAGGAGGGATGAGGTATGCTACCATGGCCGAACTCTGCATTGCGCGTATTTTTTCTCTGCGTGTGAGCGTATTTAAATAGAACACGCCTTTATTCGCATGTTAATTGTCAGTTCTCTTAAGTATAATATTCGTTCTTTTAACTTTCGTAATATTTACGTATCGTGTGTAGATTTTAAATAGAATAATTTTTTTAATATTTTATTAATGAGAAGTAAATAAGTGTACGTTAAAGACTTATTGCATTATTTCCCTACAAAATGGCTGCTAATTTAAGTGACGGAGTTAACGAATGTGAAAATGCCGTTAATGCAATTTTGTGTCAGATGCATGACTCTGATTCGCTGGATTAAACGTAGATCTACCCTCGTTAACTGATGAACAAGCTGATAACCTTGCATTATTGGATACTATGTTTTATCATCCGGATGATACAATTGCTCAATGGTGTGCATCTGATGAGCATAATGACATTGCATTACGTAACGAAAATTATAGTGATGACAACTCTGTATTGGTTCTTGATTACCGTGAAGTCATTCCTGAACCAACTATTACGAATACCGATGCACCGGTATACAAGTATCCGGATCATTTTTATGATTATGGAGTAGATGTGTTCCCATGTATGTTGTATGTGGGATCCGTTGATAGAGCAGAACATGAACGTAACTTAAATTTTATGGATGATAACGCTGTAGATCTGCCTACTCATGACATCAAAGACTTAATTCCTGGACTATTTATTCCTGATAGGATTACCGAGTCATCTTTTAGCAATTATCCACAGTATGTTATTGATTATGTCGTAAGCTTACCTATGCAACCTGCTTCTACTGATGATCTAGCAGCTCATAAGAGAACTGAACTATCTATTCCTCATATGAGTACCATACCATCATCATCGTCATCATCATCATTTTTCAATTATCCTCATAATGTTTATGATTATGACGTAATCAAACCTATGCATTCTGCTTCAACCGATATACGTGATGGACATACACGTGACCTAAATTTATTTGACGTGGCACCAGTTCCTGACTGCATTGTGTCTTTTCCTAATGACCTATCTCTGGATTTAGCTCCCATTCCTAGTGATTCCTCTTATCGCAGTGATGTAATCGTTCCTACATAACAAACTCTTATTGACACATATGTAAAACATATGGCAGATGAATTTAGTCTCATCGACAATGAAATCACTCATTGTATATCGGAGAATATAGTGCTTACCAAAGACCTTCTTAATCATTATTTGCAATGTGTTCACTGTGAGTACCCTCAAATCGGAGGTTCGGTATTTGATTATACTGACTATATACCTGTGGAGACTGTGCGCAAATACCGTCCCATGTGTATATGTTCGGTATTGATCGAATAAACGTGTGCCATACGTTCAAATTAAGTGTGTCTATGTACGGCATTGTAACAGACATGTGCCACTGTATGCCATTGATTGAGGAAATTTCCGTACGTCATTGTGTGTACAGTATTGTTCACCAGGTGGTGTTCAAGACATGTGCGGTTGTACATTATTGTCACTAACTAGTTATAAATTGCGCAGTTTTGTGCTATGATTATACGTTCTCCATAATGGCATCTGATACTTGCTTTAAATATTTAAAGTGCTCAACATTTTGGTGCGATCTTGGTAATTCTCGAAAAGCACGAACAATATGTTTTGGTGAAAAGTGGTGCATCGATCTACGTCAGTTTAATCCTGATGGTTATCCTACTAAAGGCGGTTTATATCTCAGCATAGTATCGTTTAAACATCTGTTTCAAATCATACCTGATCTTGAAGATGCGGTAAAATGTGTGTGCAAAAAAGAAGGCATACTAATTACATATTCATTGGACAATTCTGTTCACATTTTTTTTATCTGTGACGAATTCCCATGTATTGACATACGCTACTTTTTCTGCTCTGACGTAGAACCACGTCCCATCCGTTGTGATTTATGCTGCCAAGCCGATGAGTGGGAATTATTGAAACAGAAGGTGAGTAATTTGCTGGCAGCATTACCTAACTTTTACGTGAGCGGTGACACACTGTTTAGTATGATACCTCAGTGCTTTTACGGCGTGAAAAAATAAAAGAGAACATTAGTGACATTCCACCCACTAGCGATTCCGTAGAGATGTCTAATCTCGGCTCGCTTACTTCGGACGCTAAATACTGCGATGATTTTTTTTATCCCATTGGGCAGCTCTGCTACAATATCATTAATGAAGAGTATGAACAGAGTTGGTGATAATACTCCTCCTTTTTTTTTTTAGCGATAATGATTATGAACTTAATCTCGCCGATGATGATACCGACAAACTGTGTCAGTATTGTAAAACTATGTGTCAGTCACACCATTATTGTCCTACCGATCATGTGCAAAAGATCAGCCAGAAATTATTCGCATTGATGCTGAGTGAGAAGATACAATCGATGGCTGTGATGGATTGTTATGGATGTCTAGTAAATCATCAGAGTCTAGGTGAACATTCTTGTTTAGGTATTGATGTAAACTTTAATCCAATTGACAATTGTATAATGAGGCTGCATTATTAGAAATGGAGGAAGCTGAATATTGCGCTCAACATGCCATCCATCATGATATATATGAATATTGTACTGACCTGTACCACATGTGTGTGACGGAATGGTATAGGTACATTGTGGATGTAATATATGAAAAACTGATGTTATCACCACAACTTCTTCTTCTTCTTCTTTTCGATCGCTGGTATCACACTTGGAGAGCAGCTCTCAAGATGAAATCTATGGTTTTCTGCAGTTCTTCCACAGGCCCATACAGCTTTTCAAGAAAGGAGGTTGACAAAGGCCAGATCTCTTCTCTCAGCAATTGATACGTACTGCAACATTGAAGTATGTGCTCTGTGGTCTGTTCTGCTTCTCCACAAGGACAAGCGGGTGATGTCGTAAGGTGGAACCGCCTGTACATGTGTTGGTTTAGTCTGTTATGTCCAGTTCTGAGACTAAAACTGGTCACTTGCTCTGGCCTCGAGAGATGATGGTAGGCATCTTCTGATTGAGGTGTTCTATAGAGTGACTTGATGGTAGTCTTCATCTCTGTATGCGTAACCATGTTTTCTGTCTGATTCTCTTCTGCACCCACCTTTGCCATCTTGTCTGCTTCCTCATTTCCTTGGACTCCACAGTGTGAGGGGATCCACTGCAATGCTATCCGAAAGCATTTGATGGTTTGTAGTGCTTCTTCAAGTTGTGGCAGCTTACCTTTGGTGATAGCCTCAAGGACGGAGCGGGCATCAGATAAAAAGACAATCTGTGCAATAGGGTCTGCTGTTCTGCTGATAGTATTAGCTGCATGGACCAGTGCTTCGACTTCAGCTCTGTAGTTTGTGCAGTGTTTGCCTGTCGGTATTGCAGCTGACCCATGTTGTCCGTTTGGATACTGTATGTGCAGTCCGGCACCTCCGCTCCTAATTGCATCTTTGGCTGATCCATCTGTGTAGATCCTTATCCATGTCTCCTGAGGGCACATTTCTTCCAGCATGGCTAGTGTCAGGGCCTTCTTGCTCACATCACTGTGTTCATCTTTGGTTGTGAGATGAGGTACTGTGGTGCGAATAGCTATGCTCTCTAGTTTGTTTTCCCAGGGTGGAGGATCAAGGGTGTGGTTTGGGTCTTCTATTTGTGCTGGCAACATTTCTTGGTGTTTCCTTTGAAGTGCTTTTGTCTCTTTCACAAAACTTGATCTTTTAAGTCTTCCTGATGAGAGCTGTGCTTGCCGGATCTTCATCGGGTGGTTGTTGAACGATTTGAACTTTGCAGCTTGGATCAGTGCTTTGCATTCCCTTCCTTTAGTAAGTGGGGGGATGCCTGCTGTCTGCTGTCTGCTCCATTCTTTCTATTGGTGTTGATCTCATTCCACCAGTGATGATGCGCAGTGCCTGGTTTTGTACTCTGTCGAGGTTCTGTTGATGAGATTTAGCTGCTGTCATCCATGAGCTGGATCCATACTCAAGGTGTGGTCGTAAGGCACCTAGGTAGATGGTCTTGAGGATCCTTTCAATGGCACCCCACTTTGTTCCTGCCAGCTTCCTCATGATGTTTAGCTTTCTTTTGGCCTTTGCCTCTGCGTTCTTGATGTGCTCCTTCCATGTTAATCTTCTGTCATAGGTGACTCCCAGGTATGTCTGCTGGTCCTAGTACTCGAGTGGAGTACCGCCCAGTGTCAGATTACCAACCTTGGTTTTGGTGGACAGTGAGAATAGCATGGCTGATGATTTTTCTTTGTTGATGGTAATACACCAGCGATTGGCCCAAGCTGTAATTCTGTCCAAGGCGAGCTGCATTCTGTACGTGGCAGTCGTTGTGTACTCCTCGGTGCACCAGCGTACGAGGTCATCTGCATAGAGGGCTGCTTGGATCCCATTGGGCAGCTCTGCTACAATATCATTAATGAAGAGTATGAACAGAGTTGTTGATAATACTCCTCCTTGTGGTACCACTTGTCTCAGCAATACATTCTGTCCAGATTGTCCATCCACCAGCACCCTAGCTCTGCGATTGTGTAGGTATAACTTGGTCCATCGGAACATGTTGCCACCGATGCCTGTGCGCCGGAGCTTCACGAGGAGGCCATCCTTCACACCTTGTCAAATGCCTTCTGCAGATCAATAAAGGCAGCTAGCATCACCTTCTTGGCTTGAAAAGTGTCCTCTATGACCTGTGCAAGATGTGTTGTTTGATCTTCTGTGCTCCTGTATCTTCTGAAGCCAGCCTGCTCTGAAACTATAGTGTTCTCCGACTCCAGGTACCACTGCAACCGCTGGTTGACGATGTGCTCCACGGCCTTGCATATGCAGCTTGTAAGACTGATTGGACGGTAGCTCAGCACTTTCGTCTTGTTCTTCCCTTTTTTCAGAATAGGAGTCATTTTGGCTTCCTTTCAGCATTGAGGAACCTCTCCATTGGTCCAACTGAGATCAAAGATATCTAGCAACTTGCGGAGAGATGCATTACCAAGGTGTTGGATCATTTCATTCGTAATGCCATCTGGCCCGGGAGATTTCTTCTTCTTCAATTGGCGGATAGACTTCTTCAGTTCTGCTAAACTAATGTCAACTTTCATTGCATCGTGAGTGTTGGTGTCTGTTCTTTCCTTTTGCTCTTTTCTAACCTCTTTTTGACGCATTCGTGGTATAGAAATGTTGCTTTCTTTTGCATATGCTTTCGCAAAGGCATGTGCAGCCATCTTTCCTGACAGTGTTTGTCCATCTTCTTCAAGAGTAATCTTCTCTCCCCCGACACCCTCATCATTCAGTGCTTTAGTCAGTCTCCATAGCTTTGTTGTGTCTCTCTCTAAATTAAACCCTGCCGTCTTTTCCCTCCAGCTTCTTCTTTTGGCCTCTAGCTTGGTCTTTAGATACCTGGCTTTAGTTTGTTGTAATGTGAAGTTGTTTTCATGACATGGATTACCATCTGCATCTTCTCTGGCCATGTCTAGTTTATCATGTGCTGCTTGCAGTTCTGTTGTCCAGTAGGGGCGGTAGTTTTTCCTGAACCCTCGAGGAATCGCTTCGTTGGCAGCCTTGAGGATACTTGAATTAAATTCCTTGACCGCATTGTTGATATTTCTCCCTTCTACTGCTATATTTTGGGTACGCTCATTGGAACGAATGCCGAACAGACTCAAATTCGCCTTTTTATAGTTCCAACTTGGATGTTGAGGTGAACTTGTTGAAATACTTCCAGAAAGAGAGAGGAGGACTGGGCGGTGGTCGCTTCCTCCTAACTGCGATCCGACCACTCTACTGAGGTTTCTGTGAATGTCTTCTGTACAAAATGCCAAGTCCGGCGGTGTTGTCGAGTGCCACCGGCACGAGTAGAAGGTAGGCTGATCTGTGGGATCGTTGACAAGTAAAAGGTGCTTTTCATCTTGCCATGCTGCAATGTCTTCTCCTCATTTATCAAGTGTTATGTATCCCCAGCTCTGAGACTGGCTATTAAAGTCTCCCGCAATGAGGAAGTGGCAGTCCGGGACCTGGATTGTGTCAAGTGAGAGATTCTTGTCATTAGGGCAGTAATAATTGACAATGTCAATCACAGGGTTGCTGGTTCATAACTATAACTAATATTTTCTCTACGCATGTATTAATAAAGTAGCTGCTTACACGTTATATACCTGCAATAATAGTATCAATTCAAAAACATAATTACGAAGATGGGACCTTATTTGTCTGTTTTTTACCTAAAATTAACCGTAATTTTTACACATTAAAACACGGTTAATTTAAAATAAATTCATACCTTTAAAGGTCCCACCTACTTAATTGATTTTACATAACTTTTTAAAAGACGGCACCTGATTAATTGTTTTATTTCGTCAATCATAACTTTGGAAAAATATGTTATGACTTATTTGGTTTTATTTTGTAAAATCGTATCTTTGTAACGATATGTGTCTTATTATTATTGATGTCAGTATTAATAAAAAGTTTTAAAATTGGATTTTGATTGTTCTGTGCTAGCGCCTTGCTCTTTCTCTCTCTCTCTCTCTCTCTCTCTCTCTCTCTCTCTCTCTCTCTCTCTCTCTCTCTCTCACTTTATCTAATGCTAGCGACTCACCATTCCCTACACATCTCCTCTGCATGCACTGGTATGCATGCTTTTTTCACGTGACTGAGGCACTTGTCGGCCATTGCTATTCTATTCTTTAGAGAAGAATGGGGCAGGTGAAGGATTGATATAGAATAATGCTGGCAAAGAATAGCGCATTTCATTATAAGCACTCCGTATACTTAAAAACACTGTTATACAGTTTTGTTCAATTTCATGGTAACTATTCCCAGAATATGGCATTTATTTCGTAACTATTTAAAGATGACATGCATTTGTTCTTCTTCATCGCGCAAGTAGATGATGTCATAATCTATTCACTCATACGTCACTATATTTCATTCCAATTTCACTCTTACGCGAATTTATGACGTCAAAGTCTTCTATTATATGATTTTATTCATAGCATTTCTCCTAAGATACGAAGCGTGTATATGACGTCACAATCATACACTTAAACATTCATAGCATTTCTCCTAAGTTACGACGTCACAATCATACACTTAAATGTTCATAGCATTTCTCCTAAGTTATGACCTGAGTATCTAACGTCGTATTTGTCATATGTATACCAGTTCACATTTTGAGACAAACGTGACTGCTGGTATAGACCGGTATTAGCTTAATAGAGCCACATAATTTTAGAACCATTTAAACCGCTTTGATTTTATAGAACCACATTGTCCATGGGTGAGACAGAACTCTGGATGGGGCTGGCTGGGAGGCCACCAATCTAAGTTCTGACCAACTCTTCGCCCTGAAAGCACTTAATTACAGATTTCTCCTTCTAGGGAGTGGTTAATTTTACATTGTCCATTATCGACTACTATATAAGCCAGTTTTATTGTCATGAGAGATTGCATCTGTGTTAAAATCATTGGGCGACGCCCACAAACGAACAAAACAAATCAAAGAGCAGTAATATAGTAATTATACTTGATACATATAGTCCTTTATCATGAATTTACAGAATGTCATGGCAACTTGGGAGACAAAAAGCGTATCAAAATCTGTTGATATGCACAGTTGTTTGGTTCAAGTATTATTCACAGTTTTGCAAACAAATTGTCTTCTTAGATAATCTAGAATAGATTACCCAATAACTAGCCTATTTATATAAAGTGCAATAGCACCAGACAACTTTATTTATTGATATTCGTAACTGTATCAGAATTTAAATAATGCATACGCACGTACGCACACACGTACGCACACACACCAGCCCAAGATATATAATTCAAAGTAGCAAAAATAGTGCTAGATTATCTCAAGAAAGAGCCCTACCATTTTTTCACATGTATAACGTTTTCGAATTATCCACATTTATCAGGATTTTCAGGATTTTCGGATCACGTCCGAGGTTATGAAATCATAGTGTAATTGTGTTAAGATTTGAGCCAAATCGAAGCAGTAGATTCCGAGATATGCATAGACCCAGAATTTGATCCCATACAGGTTCTTTTCTGCAGATCACAGTATGCACCTCCTCTTAATCCTCGAGCCAAAAGCACGTGGAATGGAAAACTACACTTCACATGATGACTGCCCATAGAGTATACAAGTGTAACAGGAGAGGCTTGATGACATCATGAAGCGGATTGACGTGCCCACCAGATAAGTTGGCATTTTAAGTAGTTGGAACTGGCTGACGACCTATGCAATGCAGAGCTGTGAGGTCAATAAGAAAGCAGGCTTCAACATTATTGCCTTTGATAACTTGGACTTCGAGGATAGTTCTGCAGTTTGGCACAGCAGGCACCGATGTATGATACTGTGATGGTGCTCGTTGAAGGCGAAATTCCACTTGGGATACCAAATGCTGCAATAACGCAATTAAAATAGCTGAGTGGCAAATCGATGCCTGACCTGCCACCCCAACGTGTGGGACGCCATCCATAGCCAAGGAATCCATCAGACATTCTCGAATCATTCAAAGTAGCTGAAGATGTTGGGCTGCAAGTAACTAGCACTGCATCATGTGAGTTTCCCATCACACCGGCAAAATATGGATTGTCGATAATTTCATCTGTAGTTAGGTGTTATGCCACAGCATATTCCACCATGCAAACATTTCTAGTCATCACAATAGTCATCACAGTAATCGGTACTGCTGTTAATATAGTTCTGGAAACTCTGAATAATTTGAGGACATCTACCCTGTGATGAGAATGTTTTATCTAGCAACGGTGGCTATTCGTTGCGCAGCAAAGTACATAGATGATGCCCTAATAGAGATTGACATATTCGGTGGAGCAACTGTCCATGGTGCAAGGTATGCTGGTCGTGGCAATTCACCTTTCCAGAGTATCCATCTATCATCGGATGTTATATGACGCCATAATACGCTAAGCGCCGTGTATGATGATGTCATAATAATTATGTCCCTACTATTTAATAAACATGCTGTTGAATGATTTGAAACTAATTTTACCCGACGCCGTTGCTGCCATAGTCAGCAACAGCACCCAGTCAAATTAGTTCCAAAATATTCAATAGCTTACCCGTATAGTTTTCTGGAAATTGATAGTCAGAGTTCAGAGATCGATCGATCCCAACACGAGCGAGATGTTGGTGGAGCTTAGCTAGAGATGGGCGGGGCATAGATAAAAATGGAAATGTCCATCGCAATTACAATATTGATGTGGAATATATTCTGGAATAACAATACATATGAAGAATTTCAATAGATGATCACAGGAATTTTCGACGTCATGGAAGGATTGCAATTACATGATGAAAGAAAATCTCATTATCTATTTCAAAGGCTATTGAAGGCAAATGAATGTGGTAAAGGTTTGCTAAATTCACTGTAAGTACTGCAATATTTTCTCCTGTATTTCATGGTCTTATAAAAATTATGTGACATTAACACCATGCGCTTGCACTTGTCGTATATACTGTGCTCAGTCTTCATGTGAAGTGAAGGTTTTTTTAGCCATGAATGCTTTTCATGGAACATGATTTGGAAGCTAGGTGTTCAAGCCATTGTGTCACTGATCAACGTATTTAACTATATGAATTGCCTGCCGTATTGCGCTTCGTCCTTAGGTATTATTTTAAAACTTGAACTAGACAACGAGCTCATCTACTGTAACTGTAGGCAGCAACTACACCACGCCCAGATTGTTCCTTCCAAATCTAACCCCAACCTCACCCCAAACCCCCTATCCAACCCCATGCCCCCCTCCCGATATGCATATCTGTGTGTTGCCTTACCCTGGTCAAAGTCTAGGCGGGGGTTACCGAGTAAGTGTATACCCTTAATTTAAATAATATTTTCAAAACTAGAATAATCAAAATTAATTTGCTTGGGTGTGTGTGTGTGATTGCCGCATTGTTGCTGGTCCATAGTGTAATGTTTCTAGGCACGTGCGCATGCTGTGGTGCTATTCGGGAGTGGGGGGGGGATCGCGGTGGGGTAGGGTGTGTGGGTGTGTGAGATTGAGGGATATCAGCTTTATTGGGTGTAGTCATAACTTGGATTTTGAAACTTGAAAAATTGAACTGAAAACCTAGCGCATGCAAATGAAATATCACGAGGTCAACTTAGAAAATCTAACCTCTTACTGTTGAAATAATAAGATGGGTGCGAGTATTGCTATTTATGGATTTAAGGGCCTACGCGTCGGTATCATCAGCCAGGAGGCACAAGCGAAGAGGAAGAAATTACAAAGAAATTAGCCTATAAAATTAAAAACGTATTCAACGACATAAAACAAATTTCGGCAGTATAAGACAAAGTTTGGCGTTCTAAAGTGGTTCTCAAAATACTGAATCGTCGAACCAAAATCTCCATGGAAAACTAGTTACGTATTCACCTCTCCGCATGCAGCATTCTGCCTGATAACTTTCACTTTAGCAATGTCTAGAATCGAGCCTTGAAGCAACACCAGAGTGTGTCAACTTCTCCGCTGCGTGTTCCACCTGTGAGCAGCCTTTTGATCTACATCTTCTCGAAACTCTGCGATGTCTTTTGCCTTGTTTTATTAACTTCTGATCTCAATGACTTAGCAGATGTTGGGAAACTTAAGGAACTGTGTAAAAGTTGTGAATTTCACTGTTTAAACTTTGTAGGAGGGTCAGTGGCGGACTGAGAAGCTACTTCCACTTTTCTACCCCGTGAAATCAGTGAATTCTCCATAAAAACTCTGCATGATCTCTTGAACAGCATTCTTCCAATCATTTTTGGTGCCTTCGGACTTTCCATATGACCTTGAGACTTACCGTCCAACTAACCTATCCTACTAACCTATGCTACTTAATTTATTCGATCATTGTGTTATTGTCAGTGTCTAGTTATTGTTCCTATAATCTCTGGATTCTGTAAGAAGCTAGCGTTTATTTAGGTTTCTCAATAATTTAATCTTCCGTGTATAAAGCTTGAAATGAGCAATCATTATTTCTATATACATATTATTATTGTACGGTAATCTACGCGGCTGTCATTTATAATAGGTATAAACTCACTAAACGAAACACGTAAAACCTCATAAAATACGAAAAACCAGCTAGGAGCTCGTTATCTCCGCCATGCCATACAGGCAAATTTAAAGACGTTTTTTTTACAAATGTAAAGAGCTGATATCCATTCAGATATATTCTCAGTTATGTTAGATATGCTCCGTGGACACCTTTGAGAGCAGCTGTCTCTGTTACCCAACGAAGATTGTTATTGTATATATTACCTTTACTCTCCAGTAGTCACCAGCCGACTTACTTCTTCTTTTCCACATTGAAGTTAAGGCTTTCCCGCAAAGATTGTGGCCCTCTTGTGGTTAGGCTAATGGGGGAATTATTTCTCCCCATGGTACACACATCGCCTCTATGCTATTTGTAATTTGTTATGTTACTCTCCCATATGAGGAAAATTAAATAGCTACCACCGTAAATTTTAATTTGTATGTTTTCTTCCGCTAGGAAGAATGGTTTAGTACCAAACATTTAAACCTTGGTTAAACTCTGGTGAACGCTTAGATCCCTAAGTAGCGCAAGTATTAATAAACTGACATTTTGAGGTGTTTAATTTAGGCACAGCAGAATACATTTTGAGGGATTCAACTCGGCACAGTGAAATAAGTTGTGGTTCTCAATGAATCCTCACTGGGAGAACATCTGCTTGCAAAAACCACTTCTGTAGAAAATGTTCAGGATCGACCCTCATATCGTGAAGAACACCAGAAGAACTAACCGTATACAAACAAAAACCTTAAGAGGATGTACTATTATGTAGACTCTAGAGTTCCTCTAGTTCTCAGTAGTATGCAGCATATGTAGACACTGTCGCTGTTTGGCTAATAGCGGCGAAACTAGGCCATGCTTCCACTCCTTATATGGTCGTTGTATGGCTCATGATCATATAAGGAGTGGGTGTGGTTATTTGGCAGCTATTAGCCAATCATCGATAGTGTCTGCCGATGTTGCTGGTTTTCCATTGAAAGACTGTAAGATCCCACCACCCCCACTAAACATATGTCTCCTCCCATCCCTAAGAAAGGGTGTGAAGTAGCCATAAGTAGTGAGTTGATGAAGTTACTACTGAAAAGAGGCTATGTGCACTCTTCATATTTATGTGTGCTGGTGAGAGCAGAGTGAAGTTGTCGAGTGATATGAGAGAGAGAGAGAGAGAGAGAGAGAGAGAGAGAGAGAGAGTTGTAGGTCTAATGACCCATAACAAATGGGCGTGGCCTAGTGTGCATCCATCTCATCACCCTGACCGCGCCACGTGGTACCAGCTATGTGTGTTGTTAGACCCTCATGATCTCTGTGAAGAAAGGGTGTGACCTAAAGTGGAGTGTCCTAGTGTTCGTCCATATCGTCGCCCTTGTCGGGTCACGTGGCGCCAGCTATGTTTGTTGCTAGGCTTAATGACGCATGAAGCAAAGGGGCGTGGCCTAAGGTCTGGGAGCGTGGGCTAACGTGCGCCCATGGCGTCACACTGGCTCAGTATGGCCATATCGTCGCCCTAGCATAGTTCAACTAATGGGATGCGACCTGCTGTGTTGTAGGTCTAATTACCCGTGAAATGGAGCATTACCTAAGGTCTGTGATGTGGTCATGTCACACGATGCCCGTAGGCCAACCAGCATGGCCGCTTATCTTGTCACCCTAGCTTCGGTACAACGTGTTCAGCCATGTTCGCCAGTGCCAGCTGTAGGTCCAGTGACTCATGACTAGGTGCATGCCCTAAGGTCTGGGGCGTGGTCAGGTCATGTGATGCCTGTAGGCCAATCATTCAGCCACTTTTCTTGTTGCTCTAGCTTCGGCTCAACGTGGTTCAAACGTGTTCTGATGAGTAGCTCACATACCCACCCTACACCACCCTGGGTAATAAGGGTATAAGGGTTTGGGGAAGATCGACAATTTGCAAACATTTTCAGAAATAAAGTAATGTTTCTATAATACTCACGATCGTGAATTGAGCGTACTTTTTAGACTGCGAAGTGTATGTAGATCTCGGTGACAATTTGTATGTAAGAGTTATGAAATGTAATGATGAACCTGTAGTTGACATACAATAATTTAGTGTTGGTAGTATCTATCAAACCAGACGTGGCTTGTTTATGCACTATACAACATTTAGAAAGTTTCCGAGATGATGACTGTATTCGAAGAAACTGTTTGTAAAACTAGAAATAGTAATAAAGTAGAGAAACTCGTTTACGTTTATGAACTAGAACTTCAGATAAACGATTCTATCAGCATTAAACATGCTTACGTCAACATAGGTTGGTACTGTAGCTCGCCGGGTAGTGTCGGGCCATTCCGGTGTATCATGTCGAATCGCCGTGCCACAACTGCACGATGAGTGATGATGCTCCGGTCTCGGGGTGACAGACCTTGTACGAGACTGCCCTGCGGGTAAGAAAAACGAGCTCCTAAGGCCGGTGGAACTCAATCATTCCGGTCTGCCGTGCGACCATCGTCACGAACATTAAACACAACTGTCTCATCCCAAGAATTTGTGTCACCAGTATGCCTGTCCATAGCAATTTCGTGATCTATGGACCTAAAAATATATGTTTATACAATGATTTTACCTAAACAATTATAAATATGCTAGATAAAACTACAATAAGAGCATACGAAAAGACGAGACATAGAGACAGGTAGATGAACTTTTAAACATGGGGCTCCCGGAGATACCACACAGACTCGTAGGTCCGCAGAAGTATCCCCACAAGGGAGGCTCCCATACACGAGACTTAACTAATTAACTTAATATAAGTTATTATACCTCTAAGCTGAAAAGAAGAAGGTTATCTCGGACGAAAAGTTATGTGCCTCACGTGAGCACTACTCCTAGTGCTAGTTTGGGTGAGGAGTATTATCCTCGCGTGGACCATCGTTGCTGAATCCTTGCAACAGGCAAGTGCCTCGTGCAGGCCTCCGTATCGGGAAGGTGTCACCACTGCTTAAAGTGGAAGAAGAGTAGTAGGCAAAAATGGGCCCACTCTAATATTTCAACCAAAAATGCTTGAGGAAGAAAAGACCATACCTAGTGAGATTATGACTATAGGGGTGCCTGCTGTTTTACGTGAAGACGGGACGAGCGATTCCCGATGGATTCCCTCGTCACCGTCTTATGTGATTCTTAGTATGCTGAATTAGTAGTTGCCGCTTTATTTATGAGGGCCTTCTTCTTCGCTTAATTAGCTTTTATTTTTTTGGAAACAAGAACTATTTTAGGCCACAAATGGCTGGTATCTACCGAGCTATTAGACACGGCTGTCATTGGGAACAGATGCTCAAAGACATCAATACTGAAGACAGCGCTCATACATTTTACTTAGTAAGATCTCCGAACTGGATAAGATTCCGGACATCCCGCTCCGTAACCACATAAAACGTTACAGGACATTGGTTAATTTTCACGAAAACATTTTTAGACAATTGTTCTATTGTTATGGTGGGGGGGGGGGTTGTGTGAGAGAGACATATACCCACCGTAAATGTCCTTCCCGCAAGGGCATGGCAGATCTAAATATCAAGCCCAGATATTCTTATGGAATTCAGTGGGGATACGTATCTCGCCCATCACCGGGTCCTATGGAACTAATCGTTTTAACCTGTCATTAGGTTTATATACAAGTTGCCCAGTTTTGCACTGCGGTGCGGGAGGTTAGTTCAGTAAAAAAAATTATAATTAATATATGTTTTCGCAGTGCTTTGCAGTACATTGGCTAAAGTGCTAACTACTAAGTATCCAAAGATACAAGGGAAATGTATGTGACACCACACCCTGGCCATCACCGCTCGGAAACCCCAATAGTTTCCCAGAGTCGGGTCAGCCCATGGTACGGATATGGACATCTTAACAATTAAGAAGCCACAAGGCTGAGTGGAGCATGAAGAGAGACACAATCTCGGAGTTATGAGTCTTACCGGAGTGAGGGGCTAGATTATCGCACTGCCAGAAGAGAAGAGTATATTACAGAGTATGCAATGAAGAAAGTGTCTCTAATCATTTTGAACCTATCGTATCGAGCTGAATAGAAGAGATTTAGTCATTAGCATCCTGGGCTAAACAGAGTTATACCACGGACAGCGACCTCAGTGAAAAATTGCTGGTGGTAGGAGAAAGTGCTGCATATATAAGTGTTGCTGTATAGTGTTTCCTACGTGCACTGCAGCCCTATATTTTCTATAAATAAGCAAAACATATGAACTGATGGCCACTGGCCATATATTTACACAATCTAACCAGGACAATCAATACGGTATCAAATGATCAAAGTTATATATCTTAGTACAGGTTAACGAACCTACTATAGTGCGGTTAGCACACATTGCAGAAAATGAGAATAACTATAAACAAATACAGAAATTATAACTAGCGGTCCTAAGACCATTACGGTTCCTTTTAGTTATCTGGACCATTCTTACGGATACAATATAATTAACGAAATACATATAGAGAAATAATCAAAATGTGAAGCATAGTTACTTGAATACTCGGCAGCCATTCTTAAGTTAGGCCACCGTGTTACTGAACTTGATATGTCATTCCGTAGTTGACGTGCGTTGATGCATTCGCAGGAAGCGGGAAAGTTCCTGCAGGTGGTTCCCGCAAGCTGTTTTCCGCAAACAAGATTTCCGCAAGAACACTCATGGCGGGAGGGCATCGCTCAGCACTGTAAGCCCAATAGGATGTCTAACGAACAGTCAGCAAAAGATACGATAGTACCACTGTGGTGAAGAAAGTTCACATGCACCGATGGCACAGATGGAAGGTGTAAACAACCCCATCAGAAACGGGGGTTGTCAGAGGCAAACGAAGATACAAAACAAAGCTTCACAGTGCTGGGTACGTCAGCTAGCTCTGAAGATGCACCAGGCAGAGTTTACTTGCTGCGGTCGAAAGTCAGAAGAACCTACATGATATTAGTGCGGTGACAGTTGAAATACCACTTTTAAGCATGGCCGGCAGATCCGGCGAGTCATCCATCAAAGAACATCCTGCCTCTACATCTAGAAAGGCCTCACCACAAATTTGTGTTCCGAAGTAGATATTGATATTCGTTAACAGTAATCAGAAAGTTCCAAATTACTCCCGTAAGTAGGGAGTTACAAAATTGTTTTAGTGCGGTGGGTTGGAGAACTGCACGCTACGGGATAAAAGCCCCACACATAGCGAAGGAAGACGCGTATTGTCTGTTGCGCTTGTTAGTAGCTGGTACAGATCCAACCTGTTTGGCCCCTGGCCGAGGATGCTCTCGATTTCTCGATCGCTTCTCCTTTTATACTCCTCGTGACGTCACAGGCGCAGGCTTCATCCAATCATTAGTTCGAGCAAGAGCCAATTAGCGCGCAGCTAATAATAGCGCAGTCGAACGTTCTAGAACATTCTAGAAGCTTTGCGTCCACGTGGTTATGACGTCACGGCAATATTTGGAAGATAATCATGAAGAGTTTTCCCTGGATAACTCAGTCATTTCTCAACCGATTTTGAAATGGTTTACAGATTTGAAAGGCCCGTTGGATTCTGGTCTTGATTAATGCCAGATTTAACGGGAATAGGTAATCAAAAAGGATTACAGGATACCATCTCGGTACACTAAAAGCGCCATCCTATCTTGGTCGTAAACTACGTGCTCTATCAAAAATAGCATCTAGACGCGCGCATGCGCATTATGCGTTTTAACGAACTTAGTCATTTTCGCAACACGATCTCTCTCATAGGCTCATATATGCTTATTGCTCTACCCAGGTGGGTGGGGTGCGTGTTCAGGAAACGAATCCAGGATGGGCGGCGCGTACCCATCATAGCTGGTATGGCCGGTACCCGACCAGTCGATCCAAACTACAGGACTTTACACCTCCAGGTAGCATTGAGATAAGAGTTATGTTTAGACACGGTAAACTCTTCAACAATGCTTGCCATTTTCTGAAGGCTAACATCTCTGGAATCAAAGGTGCCTTACAAAACACTACCTTACTCTAACTACCAGAAACCAGTCAACATATAGACAATCAAGATGGTGGAAGCTATGATATCGCCAGAACCTTGGTACATGTTGCTGAGCATGGGGTTAATAGCTAACGACGATCGTTCTGAAGTAGATTTTCGTCAGATCGGTCTGCTCTCTAACTTGACAGTGTTCAAAAATAGACTATGCCTAAGAATAATGTTGTACGATGTTACGTAATCGAGAACACATTACCGAAAAGTTAATCGCTGACACTGTACATTACAGCGAAGAGGTAAAGATAATCACCGCCCAAGCCATCGGAGAAGGAGGGTCTGCAAAAAAGAAAGAGTGTACGAGTTGCAGAATAGCTATGAAGCGATTTTTTGGTCTAACGAGGTTGCCTGTGCATGAAGCAGAATTCGAATTACCTGGATAAGAAGCCGAAGAATCAGCAGACGCTTTCAAAGCCCTAGTGGCTCAGGCTGTAGTAAATCTGGAGGATATATTAGGTGGGCTCAATGGCCCTACACCAGAAGTGTCGTTTGTGAAAACCATGTAACTAGTGTGCCTATTACTGAGACACCCTTCGTTTGCTACTCATCTGCTAAGAATGACTACAGTGAAATTTTAAGGATAATGATTCGAACGTTCAAAGTGTAGCTATAAAGACATTCGCTATAGCCATGAACGGCACTATAGGTTATCGAGCAAAAACAGACTGCTACGGTTGTCAGCACGATCGTTTGTCTCAGAGAGAACATTCCTGCTCGGATATAGACTATTTTCTAAGACATGTCGATAATGTCATGCTATACTACGTACAGGCATTATAATATGTCTATAAAGAGGACTTTAATCAGGCATTATATAATAACGAATGTATGTATCTAAATGCTGACCATTTGTACAAGAAAAGTAAAGGGGCGCGACTCGAAAGAGTCCTGATTGCGGTTTATAAACTGTGTTCGCTTAATTAGTTACTCAATTATCTTACCTTAATTGTTTCCTTTACTGTCATTAAATCACAAAAAATCAGAAAATGTCTGCGTCCGGGTTTTCTATTATCACTATTAATGACGCTCAATGAATCTCATGCTGGCAAACGCAACAATAACAACAACAACAACAATAACAACAACAACAACAACAACAACAACCTCAGCAACAGTAACAACAACAACAGCAACAACAGCAACAACAACAACAACAACAACAACAACAACAACAACAACAGTAGCAGCAATAGCTTTGGAGTCTACCAACGTGTAACAGTGCTAAAATCCCTTTTGTAGAGTCTGAACACTTTTTGGACGCTATGTGGAATCGAGTTTGATATATTTTGCAAGCTTGAAGATACTGCATAGGCGTCGGTATGGTGGGGGGCATCCGGGGCGAACGATCCCCCCCCCCCTCCTGCACCCCCTCCCTCCACCCAGATAGATAACGCTGGCACCTTTATCACACCCGACCCCATGTACACCACCACACCAAAAAACAATAATCATTATTTGAGGCCTGTGCATATTTTAGCCCTTCTAATTTTGATCAAATTTCTGTATTTTAACCTTGAGAAACGCAGGATATGCATTCTGAGATCATCTAGATTTCAAAATTTTTATTTGGATTCATTCATAATTGAGATTCTCAATTTTTAGTTTGCTTGCAGGTATTGAGAGAAGTTCGTCAAGAGGTTTCTTTTCCTAGTCTATGAATCCACATCGTTGGCATATTCAATCTCTAGCGGCATACCCAGTATTGGCACTGGAGGATTTGGTGATTTGGGACTTTCCAACACGGATTTCAATGCAGCAGCAAGGTCACTGGTGAACAACACCGGAGATAGACCATCTCCTGTGGGGAGCCGATTGATGTCTAAAATTCTACAGACTTCACTGACGTGACTCGTACTCTCAGCCTGGTCTCTGCAAGCAGTAGTCTCACTAGTCGTGGCTCATCTTCATTGCAACTGGCCTGGCATAGTACATATAGGATCTTTGAGCGTTTAATTGTGTCGAACACTCATGACATCTCAATGCCCATTTTGTGGAAAACACAGTGTTTGGATAGGACTACCGACACACGTTGCGGTAGTAAGGTTTTCAGTCATGTAAAAAACACTCCTCAAGTCGTTGGTGATAATACGGAAAAGATTGTGTTTCGTTTTCTACCACTTCAATGATGTTGGAGACATGGGTATTTGCGGATCTTTAAAATCGTTCAGGGTGGCACAAGCCCCAGGGTGTTTTCAGGGCAAGGCATCAGTATTCCCATGTGATTTTCCAAGGAGGTGTAGCACATCAGATAGGATTTCTTGTCACATGTACCACCTTAAATTGGAAACTCTATAGAGTTTCTTACCATGTGTACCACGTCAAGTTGGAAACTCTATAGGGTTTCTTGACAGTGGGTAATCTGTCCTTTGGGATTTGGGACTTTAGGAAGCGTGGTCGGTTCACAACATAAAGGCTTTTCCATAAAGGAAGTGTTTGCAATATTTGATAAAGTGGACAGCAGCTAGGAGATTGTGTTTGATGGTGGCATAGCAGCATTCAGTGCTTGAGAGGTGGTGTGATCCATAACAGATTACTTATTCATATTCGTCACGGTCAATTTGAGATAAGAAGGCGCCAATGCCGGTGTCTGATGCATCGATATTGAGGATGAACTAGCATGAAGGGTCTGGGTGTGCCAGCATCAGAGCGGTAGCTAATTTCTCTGTAAGGAGTCCGAACGCTGCTTCGCATTCTGTGGTCCATTGAAGCGGGTGGTCCTTTTCTATAAGCTGGAAGAGAGCGCCACAATTTTGCTGCACTCAGGCACGTAAGCGTGGTAATATTTACAAAGTTCCAGGAAACTGTGAATTTCCATGAGGGTTGTCAGAGTTTTTCATGCGGCTACAGCAGCCATTTTTGTGGGTTGAGTAGAGACACCTTGAGTGGAAACAACATGACCAAGCAATTCTACTTCCTCGAAGAACAGATGACACTTTTTTGGTTTTAATTTTAAGATGGTAAGTGCCATCTTTCTTACTGGCTAAGAGGATGGGAGTGGCCCATGGTGAAGTGGATGGTTCTATAAGACTAGATTGCAACATCTCTGTTACTTGTTGGTCCGCTTCTTGTTCTTTATGGATGGGAAGGTGGCGGACAGCTTCTTTAACATAGTCATGTAAGTGGGGCGGCAGAGAAGGGGAAGAGCCGGTCTCTCCTTGATGGAAAAACGTATCTTGAGGATGGTAGTCATCATGTATAGCGTCAATCTCGAAAATTTGGCCACAGATTTATCCGGCTTTTAAAGTGATGGCGTGAACGGACATATTGAAAACTCTATAATGAATGCTGTCGGGATCACGAGGCTGACTACTTTTCTTGGACAGGGGATTTCGGCGATCTGGGTAAAATCTTTGTTATGTTCTATAATAACATCAGTGGTACAGAGGTAGGGATTCACCGCCAAGACCCAAGGAATTTCATCTTTACCAGGATCAAGTATGGTGCTACTTGAGAAGATGAGCGACCAAGTGTTGTGAATGATGGAATGTTCACCTAGGGTTATGCGGCGTCCATCGATTTCCAGTTCTTGGTGGGCACAATGTACTATAGCTCTGCAATTCTTGAGAAAATCAATGCTGAACAAACCGTCATTCGACATGTTGGCAAAGATGATATGCTGGATGAATAGAAGATCATCTATTTGGATCATGAAGTTGATGTTCCTGCGAGGTATAGGGGAGTATCCGTGGCAGCACAGAAGTGAGCGCTAGATTCTACTTATGGTGGTCATATGTCCTCAGGCACGGTAGCGTGAAGGCGGGAGCTGAGGATGGTGATGATAGCTCCTGTATCCACAGTTGCGATGGCTTGGGTACCTTGGATGGTACAATAGCATCTAAAAGAGCTAGAGCGTGGGAGGTGGATGGTCTCCAAGGTAGGTGGGGGTTTAAATGGCACAGCCTGCGCATCTAGGATATACTTAACTTGGGCAGAAAGTTCGCAATTTTCAGTGGTAGAGTGTGGTCAAAGTAGGGTCGCTTGGTCTGTTTCTGCCAAGGGGCGGTATCAAAACGAGCGGAAGAATCGTTCATCAAGGGTACTCGGTC
>CM067374.1:32963624-32996131 GCA_034401795.1 Chaetoderma sp. LZ-2023a | reverse complement strand
TGGCCGGGACATGATAGAGGATCTCCCAGGTGCCAACAGCAACCTATGGAAAGCTATCAGGCCTAGCCTGTTCACACCTGTAAATCACCTGTTTGACAGCCCCTCCATTAACATATATGCCAGCACGGATGGGATATCAGACGCCCATTTAGGGTTTACACTCTTATTATTCATAGACCTGATGACAACATGATATCACACCAGGAATATCTGACCTTTGCCGAGATGATGAACCCGATAGAGGGTTGCCCAAATGCCTTAAACAAACAGATGCTCGCACAGCAACAGATCTGTCAACAAGAGGGAGAGTGACTACAGTGAGAGCGCTGGTATCAACAGGCTGCCAGCAAGGCAATGACGCGAAGGAACAGTGAAGGTTCCCGATACTGGCAAGCCCTCCTGGAGGAGAGTAAGTGGGACCCAGGAGGCTTGACAGACGACGATGAGCCAGATGTCTTCGCATACGACGATGAGCCAGATGTCTTCACATACGACGATGAGCCAGGTGTCTTCACAGACGAGGACGGGCCAGATGTCATACAGTGGGAAGAGGAGATGGCGCAGAAGTGTAAGACCAAGAAAGCCATCCATCGGTGGACATACTATCTTGGTCATAAGGTGACATTCCAGATGTCACATCTCAGAAAGCTACTGGCACCCGACATAGTGCTGGATGACCACTTTCTAAGAGACATCTATCTCGACACTAAAAAGCTGGCACGGTTTGCCAGGCTCTCCAAAATGAACCTTTCTATGACTCACGAGCAGATTCTGCAGGTGATGCAGGTTTAATCTCCAGGTATACTATGGCAAAATTAGAGTGGCGGAAGCAACCAGAACTATACCCCTCCCTGCCTGACGAGGGTGGTACAGTACACGGCTGGCGACTCCAGCAGATAGATGCCATCAGGCAGAATCTCATCCACGAGGCGGAAAAGTACAGCAGAACGTGCAGGCGATATAAGACAGCCTACAACGTACAACCACTGCTGCAGGTGTAACCACTCTGGCTACAGGGGTGGGTGCCATCGTCGCCATCCCACTGGGTGGCGTGACACTAGCTACCACTGTCTTGGCCACTGGCTTGGTGGTGGGGCAGCGGCAGATCACAAGGAGGCTGGAGAAGCATGCTTAGTACATGACACTGGCACAGAGTACAGTCTGGTACGGACTATCGACGAGTCTGTCAGCAAAGCTCTCGAGGATGGACAGGTCACCGATGAAGATTACCACCATATATTGAAGCTCCAAGCCCTGTACCACACGGAGAAACCTAAAGTGCAACAGCAATACCTCAAAGGCTCCAGCGGGTGGGTTGATATGGAGGAGTTAAAAAACGAGATGTTACGGCGAGGTCACCTCGCGGGTCTGTGGAGTCAAGACGACTACAAATAGTGTAGCTTTAAGAACACCAGTATAGATGGCCTGCCCACTGAACCTCATGACAGTCATCCGGAGCCAACCACCCCTCCTGGGTACACCCTTGACTGGCCTGATAGGTCTGTTGTCTGATATACCAGAGCTAACACCGTTCTCAATCACAGTGGATGGACGGTCCCGAACCAGCTTCTCTGTCAACCCACGGCCACTGACCAACCACCCCATCACAATCAAGGATGCGAAGCAAGCTCATACTTGGATGGCTGCTCCAAGCCTCTCATACTGGAAGCAGCAGCTGAACTTTGCCGTGTGGGGTGCCACGGCAGGATGTGGAGTAAGTTCCACCCTGCTTCACTCCGATTCTGATACTCCTTAATCTGTGCTCATCGCCAGCTGTCTCAGATTCCACGTGTACTTCATGGTGCAACGAATCCTCCATGAGGTGGGTGCAAGCCTCCCTGATACAAACGACTTCGACCCACAGCTCAACAGTCATAGTGTCTCAGCGGCCAGCAGACTACAGAGGAGAGAGTTCAGCATTCACCCAGACTATCGGTGGCATGGTGGTGACAACAGCGGTCTAGGGGTTATGTACGGTGACCCGAGACATGACTACTCAGGATTCCCCTATCGAACACCCCAACGAGTAGGCCATCGGAAGACAGCAACATTCTCGTTCGATCCAGACTCTGACCCTGGAGCTCTGGTGCAAAATATGCACATCACTGGCTTGCAGCAGGACTATCCAGATGTGTGGAAGTACTTTGTCCCACACACCACCTCAGGCCTCACACCAGCAGGGATCGTTCGGATCAACCAGTCACTGGAAGCACTGTGCTACTGCCTCCTTACGGCACAGACCCAGCTGCAGCATTCCATAGATGGTGTCAGTGGGTCAGTGGTCCAGGTCATGTTCATCAGTCTCGTCTCGTTGAGTCATCGTGGCAGAGCCCAGTAGTCTTGTTGCTAAGTTCCAGCAGGGGTTGCAGAAGGCCCGTCGCAAACTTGACTTTGCTATTTCACCACACCTATGGTTGATTCCGAGCAACATGATCATGAACATCGAGGAACTCAAAGTCAGGGGCTATAACAACATGATAATTGAGGGGAGTTCCCCCGGTGTCCACTTCGGCTTCAACACTGATATCAATGCACCTATGCGTAGTACGGGCACGGCAGCACACACAGTCGTTCCGACCCTCACACTGCAGCCAGTCGACAGGAAGCTTCCCATGACAGCTCCACATAAAAGTGTTCCGACTCTGCCACTGCAGCCAGTCGACACGACACCGCTTCCCATGGCAGCTCTATGAGTGGTGTCAGGCCTAGTGATCGTGGTGCTCGGGATCAGCCTACTCCTCCACTAGCAAATCAGCTATAAGACTATCCTGACTCTCTACAGTAGCAGTGGGGACCACGGCGAGACACTGAACCAGCTTGGCATGCCCTACAGCCCCTATACACGCTGCCAACATGCACATCCAAGGGCTGGATGGTTCCCCAGCACATCCTTTTTCCAGCTTGTAGTATTGCAGAGCCTTGTTCAGCTCTGAGTCAGGTGAGGCCATGGTGGTCTGCAACTGTTGGAACACATCTAACAGATACTCACGATACTTGTAGAAACCTTTAGCTCACAGGAGCTGCTCGACGATACTCCCACCAATGATAAGGTATTCGAGGAAGCAGAGCTGTCCCTTACCAAATCCTAGATAGAGCTTCACAGCTGTCAGCTCCTCTGTCAGCTCAGCACCAGAGATCTGATCGAGCTCATCTGGTGTCTTCTTCTTGTAGTCCTTCAACTCCCTCCAGAAGACATCATAGTACTTCTCGCATAGCATGAGCCCGGACATGTTTAAGATGTCTCAATAGAGAGATGAATATTCCTGAGAACCAACCCAGACACCTGGCAGATGCAGACTGGGAATATCTTATTAGCTCTCTCGACAGGGAATGCAGACGTTTAACCGCATTGTATACTCAGTGCATAAACAATGATACCAACTGTACAGAACGTGAAGAAACTGCCCGAGAGCCAGGCGGACCTCTAGCTGTCCATGTCGACAGTAACGTGGTGGCGAATGTGGCCATGGTGAAGATGACAAGTGGAAATGAGGTTCTCCCTGCCGCCACTGTGGCTGTCCTAGCTACAGTGGTGAGTGGGGTGGCCGGGCACTGTCTCGGAATAACTCACCCCATCCCAAAGTCGCCCTCAGTGGTGCCTCCTACACTGCTTCCGCCAAGATCATGGGTGAACGTGTTACACTAATGGAGGCTGCGGTTCTAGGGCTAGCAACGAGTGCAATGGCTGAGATCATCGTCGCATAGGTAAAAAACCTCTGAATAGTGAGAGATGGAACACGAGACCCTTGCAGCATATGAGGCAAGGCGTGACAGAGGGCGGTGTGTAGCCCATAGACGAGCACGCGGACTGAGGATTGCCAATGCCCGGGAATGGTGGACTGCCCACAAGGAATGCCCCTGCAGAGATGGCCAGTACCTTGAGCACTGCTACCTATTCCCTTGGCTGACTGTGTGGTCCTCCTATGCCCAACTATTTCACTGGGGGTATGACTAGTAGGCTTAAGCCGTCTGTATATAGCACTATGACTCTGTCACTCACAGACCTAGAAAGCAAAGCGCATGCCTCGGTTCAGAGGACACTTTTGCCCCTAGTCTCCAGTGTCTCCTTCCTAGACTTCGATGAGAAGGGAGCCCCATGGGAGATCCGAGCTACCATCCCAGCCCGAGATCTCATCTGGAACACTGATATGGTAGGACAATCGGCCATTAACAAGGCCAAGACTGTATACAAGGGGATGGGAATCAAGGAGAGGGCGACGAAGCGAGGTATGCTCGGAGTCGATGAGGCTCGAGCCATCAAGGTTATGGCTGAGTCCTTTGCACATGACCTGGTTAAGTATCTGAAATCGCGGAGCTCATTCCAACAGGATGGAGAGAAGCTCAAGATAGGCACCATCGTCCTGAGCAATATCACTATCGATGGCAAAAAAGTGCTACCGCCAGCCTCCAGCTACCAGAGGTGAAGAAGTCAGGGTTCTTTAGTTTGCCGTTTAAGACCACAGGATAGTCATGGCTTCACGTGCATGTACAGATACTGGATGTACTAGACACTGTGGGTGCCTACACTGGCCCTCTACGATATCTTCTCAGCTGCTGCTGGGATTTCGTGCTTGACGCCTCCATCGCATCCTTCGTATCCGCCGGAGTTGCAGGAAGTACTGCCATTTAGTCTCCCAGATATAGACGAGGCTACCGCCGACCAAGTACTAACCATCCTCCGCACGCATGTCTAGGCTGGCTGATGCTGGCCCAGTGGTGCTGATCATTGCCCCGTCAGGACACGGGAAAAACATCTTGCTGCGGGCTCTCCTGGCGGAACATCTACACCCTCAATACATCCTTCTGGTGTCTGACTCCGCCGCTGAGGCAGTTGACAGTAATGATCAATGGTACAATGGCCCAATCACCAAGCCGCAGAACCTGCAAGAACTGATGAAGAAGCTGCTAGCAGCCCGACTGACAGAACCACTTGTTCTAGTTATCGATGACCCTGCATTTGACCAGAAGACAGTCACCCATCTCAGCAACATCACCAGGCACATCCGGCACACAAAGATAACTGTCTTCATCCTCTTTCAGATGTACACCCGTGAGGTCTCACCAGACATCTGCCACAATGCCAGGATGCTATACTTCAGCTCCAAGTGTGGACGTGCCCTGCTCGAGACCATATACGGCAGCCTAACCCTCAAGGAGACCAAAGGGGACTTTATCGCAGGTGTACAGAGGGCAGCTGATCTGTACCGCTTCATCTTCAGCAACAAGGAGACAGGTGAGCTGTCACACTTCAAGCCATCTCTGGAAAAGGTGCAGACCTTCACCTACAAGCTGAATCCAGCCAGGAAACTAGCCTGCTCTACGTGCCATCACTGACAGACTGTCGCAGCTGTCGCATCTTTGTTTTCATTCATCAGAAGGCTTGGGAACTTCGTCCACGGTCTCCGCTACTTCGTCAGATGCTTGAGGACCTTCGTCAGAAGCTTGAGGAACTTCGTCAGAAGCTTGAGGAACTCCGTCAGTTTCGTCAGAAGCCTGTCGCTGAAACTCTATCCACTGAGGGTTAAAGTCTGGGACTCTCTTCTTCTGGAACTTTTCATGGAAGACCCACTTTAGCCATGCACGACTAGCATCGTGCCTGCGAGTGGATTTGATGAGGTAGTCCTGGTAGTTATCTGGGAATTTCAGAAATTCTGGCAGATTCCTGGCCAATCTCCTGTGCCCTCTTTCATTGAAATTGTGCTCAACATCCTCCTTGCGGCCAACAGTGAGGCCCTCCTGAGTACCTTCCGCATGACCGGTGTCATGGCTCTCCGCTACAGCGGCACTGACCTCCCTGAAGTATTTATTTGCTCCAGACTGGAGGATATCCAATATATCGCACTCTTCCTGGCTATGGAGGCTAAATACAGCAGCCCACTTCCCGACCGTTAGTAGAGCTTTGGGTTCGACCCTCGCCCTTTGGAGAGCTAGAATAACAGGACTGTTGGTTTGGGCCACAGGAGGTAGGTCGAGTGTCCTGCCCTGGGTGCTGTCAAACTTCCGGTAGAGTATCCGAGTCAGGAGTTCTTTTGTACTACGAGCTGGTGCTCCTTCCTCTATGATGGCCAGTATCTCCGCATCTGACGGAGGTGTGACCTTGGCTCGCTCATGGATAATGTTGATGTCACGAAGCAGTCCTCAGACTCTGTCACAGTGGGACAGTGCACGCCGTGGCTGTCGTGCTGACTGTCGTGCTGACTTGTCCTGCTGCCTATAGACAATCTGCTGGAGAACATTACCGAACATGGCAGCCAGTTAAAACCTCTATATACCCAGACCTTAAACATGTTGCAGTATGTGCAACATCCAGATGGGGGCATTGAACCCACGATATCGCACCGCACTGATCCTCGGAGGGACCGCATGATGGTCATTCGACCCAGTATACACGATGAGAACCCGTTGTCCGCTGCTGGCAAGTACATCGACTTTGCAAACTCGGCACAGATCCACGAGATCAAGAGCATGACACTCGAGTTCAAGCTTCAGAGCACAACAGAATGGACAGTAGAGCTCCCGCAGAATCTGAACAGGTGGGAGATCGTGCAGAGCAGCAGCACCGTGGACACCACCTATGTGAACGATGAGTACCGAGTCCTAGGTCCGCTGGCTCGTCGACCAACCTTCTATGCAAAGGGAAAGGGGTACTACACTGTGGGGTGCAATGATGGGTTCACAGAATTCGAACTACAGGTAGGTGTCGAGATGCCCATGGCAGTTCCACTCTTAACCCTCCTTGGGAACACACATGTGAATCCGGCTGCCATGCAGAATAGGCTGTTCCTCCGGGTGTACACTGAGCGACTCACAGATGTGACGATGAATTCTCCAAGACTTCATGTCTGGCATGACGAGAATGACCAGGAGCTGAAGCAAACGGGTTCCAAACAGTGGATCGTGCATGTGGAGCGAGAACACCAGCAGGTCCAAGCCACAGCTAGCCAACGGGTAGAGCTGACATTGCATCGTGGTGTATCAGACTATGTCGCTGTTGCGGTCCTAGTTCAGAAGGGAGGAGGCATCCAGCAGGTGGATACGCTAGACGACTTCAAACTTGTGGTTGCTGGGACCAATGTTCATGGTGAGGTACGCGAGCTGGCTGATTGCCAACTCTACAGACAGAGAACTAAGTCATATGCACTTCTGCGACTAACCAGTGGAAGCGACGACCTCGAGTCGGCACTCGAGGGCCGTCATCACCTCGGGGGCAGGGACATCACACCTAATCATGGCAACCGGCTCAGCTTCAACATTGGAAACCTCATAGCTGGGACTCGCTCATTAGGTGTGACGGTACTTTACTTTGGCTATGCTTAGGCATGCGTGTCGAACACATCATGTATTCAGCTTGAGCATGTGTAGAGCATGACTCCTGTCCTCACAGCTACAGCTGCCCCCACTACTATAAGCTCTGCTGTCTTCTGACCTATCGATGCTTCATAGTCAAGCGTTGGCTCAGATATCTGTACAGCCTCGTAGTACTCATCGAGACTCTCATCCGCCTCTTTGATGCTCTGGTTGGCCTGAGCTCGGAGTTGTCATCAGCATGCTTCCCTCTGCTCGAGTGCTTTGCTGTACTCAAACTTCTCCTTAGACATCTTCTCCATGGCCTGGTTATGATGCTCATGCTCGACCTCTGCCACCTTCTGAAGCTAAGTCCCCAGTTCGCTAAGGCAAACACGCCCGCATTCAAGATTGCGGATGCCATGCTATAGACTACAGTTTAAAGCTACTATATGGCTGTTCCCCAGCGATGGAGCCCCAGAGCGATGTATGAACCAGAGGCTTATGAAGATCCAGTTGAGGATATAGATGACGAGGACTATGAGGAGGACTATGATGAGGAGGATTATGATGCAGACTACGATGCCGGTGGTGAGTATGATGATGTAGAGCCTGAATCATGCAAGCTAGTACACAGAGCGAAAGGAATCTATCGCACTTACGTAAAAGGTTCTATCAGTCTGCTGGCAGCGGTTGGGGCTCTGATCGCTCTGTTCACAATGAAGGCTGGCAAGACGGTCCGCAAGATTGCCAACAATGCTCTTCATGGTGTGGAGAAGATTTCTGAAGCCATACCAGCCATCACCTCAGGAGTAGGTATGTTCTTTGGAGTCGCAGGCCCTTGGCTACCGTACGTTGCCACAGCGCTCACGGCCATCTGGGCCGCCAAACATTTAAGCATACTATATAAGGATGCCGTCTCTGTACGACCTGGTCAAGTCCGAGGGTTGGTCAATAAACTACCATTCAGTGAGGATCCAGCAGAGATTAGACGCCAGTGTACGGAGGTGTTTGAGGAGGTCTTCAGTGATGGTCGAATGAATGATGGCCATCTGTTCATCTGTTTAGAGTTCACCCAGGCCATGCATGCCAGGACGGGAGTGGACATCAGTGATGAAATCCGGGAGTTTATCAACCATCTTTCTTGAGGAACTCTACAATCAGCCTGGTGGCTATTACCGTGAGCCCCCCTCACCTACTCGAGGCTGCACATCGCAAGGGCCACAACTTCACATTGGAGACAGTTGGCCAGTGGCTCAGCCGCCAGGCGATGTGGCAGATATACAGACCTCGTCCACGACACATCAGGCATGCCCATTTCGATGAAACTGTCCTGAACAGAGTTCACCAGGCAGATGCTCTAATCCATCCACATGACTCAGTTGGTCGTAACCTACAAGTATGCCCTCACCTTCGTCGATGTCGCCAGCAGGTACAAGGCGGCAGTACCGCTCACAGACAAGTCAGCTGGCCAGGTAGCCCAGGCATACCAGGGTGTCTATGAGGCTTCGGAAAATCCCCTCCAGTGTCCGGAATTGGATGAGGGTAAGGAGTTCAGAGGTGAGACTGCAGCCCTCATGCGGAAACATGATGTGGCAGTTAGGCGAGGCAAGGTAGGCTATCATTGAATGGTGGAATCGGACACAGGCAGAGAGACTGTTCCCACACCAATATGCCCAGGAAATGGCTGCGCCGAGTGAACGTTCTAGAGTATGGGTGAGAGGGCTGCCTGTTGTGGTGGAGAGATCCAATGCCGAGGTTACTAGGCTAATCGGGAAGAAGCTGGTAAAGGCTATCAGACACTCTGCTGTTGTCAGTCACGGCTCTAGAGGAGCAAACAAGGGAGGGGAGTGCCTACCACCTGATGCTCTGGTTCGGTACCTGTATGAGCCTGGTGAGCTGGAAGGTGGTCGACGGCATGCAACAGATCCTAACTGGTCGATAGATGTTCACAGGCTTGACAGGTATGTGGAGGCGGCGGGGCAGCGTACACTGTACTACCTGGCACGTCAGCACGGAGTGCCTAGGTGGCCATTTGTCGTAGAAGAGCTTCAGCTAGTCCCTGCAGACACACAGCTACCACCACCTAGGGTGCTAACATGATACTCGATGGGCTCGGTATGAACGCCATCTGGCAGCACATGGCGCTTATCATAGTAAGTGGAGAGTCCGAGTTTTTCCTGCTCATACGTCACCATACCCTTGTTGCACATGCATAGGCCTCTGTTTTTAGCTCTGTCCACCCCACCATGTAGGGCGCTGTAGAACCTCTGCCAAGAGACCTCATTCTGCCACTTTGACATTCCCTTAGCCGAGCACTTACTTGCAGCTGTGCTCTCGACGTAGTAGCATTTGGAGCAGAGAGCGAAGCCACGAGAGCCTTCGAACTCGAGCTTGAACAGTTCCAAAGTTCGTCCAGACCATTTGTCCCAAGCTAGCCAGTCCCACTTATGAGCCTGGTACTCTGTTCGCATCTCAGGGCAAATGACGTCGTCGAGGTTGGAGCCTGCTATAGCGATATACGCAGAATCAGTGTCCATCTGCAGGTACTCAAAGCTGTCACGAGCTATGTAGCAATCGGGGAAATCATAGTAGAACTCCAGCATGCGCAGCTTCGCCAGCTCATAAACGGCTATCCCCACCTGGAAGGGCCTTCGAATAGTGATTCTCGGCTTGCAACTCTGGAGCTCGTATGACTCACTGATCTCCTTGAGATCTTCGAACCATGCACTACGCAGGGCCTTGTCTACCACGTGTTCATCCTTCATGAAGCCGGTGCTGCTATGATGTTCTAGGGCCTCGATGAGCTTCCCGTAGGCACTGTTGCCGAGGAGTTTGAAGAGATCTGCCAAGAGCACTTTGCTCTTATCTACATCTCCCGAGTGGCGGGCCTCCGTAACATTCTCCACGAACAACTCGAATGGGCGCTTCGCCTCATAGTCTATGGTGCGGTATACAGCAGTGATCTCCAGGCCATGGGTTATATACCACTTGAGTGTCGGTGCATACAGCAGCCGCTTCTTGCCAGAGAGGGCACCGACCAGCTTCTGGGTGGTGGGACGCTTCCTCCCTGTTCGCCCTAGATATGCCACCATCTCAGAAGAGATTGCCTCTATCGGGATCTCGCGGTTATAGATGAGAGGAGGCATTTCCTTGAACTTTGCCCACAGAGCCTTAGGGACCTCTATATCCACCTCAGCAACCCCAAACCAGCGGTCTGCTAGGAGCGCCTCCTTAAAGCTAGCTACACCACTAGCACCGGACCAATGGCGCACTGTCTCCTTACCACATGGCATCTCTTTGGCCATCGTTGACAGGTACAGAGCATGTGCGTCGTAGCCGAGTAGATGTTGGCAGACATGCTCACTCTGGCGGATTCGAGTCACACCGGCCTCATGGTATCTGGTGAACACGATGCTGGGACCGCCAACAACAGCACCCTTCAGCATCTTGTAGGCTTCCTTGCCCGGTGAATAGAGGCTAACATCTGGCATGTGCTGAGCGGTTCCACATAGGAGGTACTGCGGTGACACACCTAGGAGAGGCACCGCCTCTTTGAGGATGTCTATTTCTCGTTCTGTGTAGAACTCCCGCATCTGCTCCAGGGCTTCGATGAATGGACCGACGTCCAGGTTGTTGTGGTATCGCAGCCAGTCAGCGAATGTCCGCATTCCATGCTCGCTGAATGTCTGGTTACACTGTTCCCACTCTGTTCGCGTCAAGAGGTAGCCAGCCTTGAGCTTAGATGTCCATGCTGAGTAGTCAGGAAGCCCTGGATAGTTGAGCTTCGCATGTGTGTCAAACCATTCATATGGGAGCCAGCTCTTCTGCTGTGCACACCCGTAAGCTTTGACCCATACCTCGTACGAGACTCCTGGGCCGAGGTAGTTCAGCACATCGAGAAACAGCAGCTCAGGTGTTATGAGGAACATGGTCTGACTAGCCTTCTTGGCGACTTTCACTGTACCTGTACTGTCAGTCAGCTCATCGACAAAGTACTTCTTGATGAGGTTCAGGTCATGCCGCCCAGAGTTGAACCCTAGTACAGGCACTTGGTCACACCACTCGTTGACCCGTCGCTGCTGTTACTTTGGGAGCTTGTCCAGGTCTGTCGTTATGTACTGTGCCATAACCCTTTTCTAGATTAGAGATGCTCGCCATTGGATGACCAGCATGAACTCTCTGATCAGTTCTTTGGGGTCAGGATTGCAGAGGTGAGTGGGCTCACTCGTGGCGCCATCCAAGGAGCAGCCAACTGACACAGAGATAGGAATGTGAGTACTCTCGATCGTGAGAGTCTCCATAGGATGAGTCTTGATACCATCTAGAAGTGCATTCCGCCTCAACTGACACAGGCAGTCAAATTATTTTCAAAATATTCAACAGTTTTCCTGTATGGTATCGATGAAAATGAGATATATATTCATCGGTGAAAGGGTTAACTTTTTTAACCCATGATACAATCCACTGGTAGCTGTTGCTTACTAACAGCTTACAGGCAATCTCTAAATATTCTACAGTTTACTATCAGACCACTCGGCCAGCCGGCATTGCATTCATCCTCAAACCCCTCAACCTCCTCCTCCTCCCACGACCTCCGTTATCGGACCACCTCTTAAACTCTATTATTTTACATTATCATACATCATCTCTTATTATTTTTACAATGGTAGATAACCACGGAGGGGGGACCGCCGCCACTACGTTAAAACGTAAAATACACAACTTTTATACTTTTAAGGGTTAACTAATTCAAAATAATAGAACATTCCAGTGTTGCAGATTCTCAAAAACGTGTGAATATAGTCGCCATTGTTATCGAGAAAAACGTGGCGTTATAGTCGCCATTGTTCTCTAGAATGCGTGTGCCGCTGTTCGCCATTGTTCTCCAAACGCTAGAAAATGAAATGGAGCATTTTGATTGGTTAAAACCACATTCCAACGAAAAGAACAATAGCGAACAGCCGCACCCATAACTACTGATGTTATCCACGGCGAGGTGGATACCCATAAATGGCAATTTTCAGAAAATTATCATAATTTTGCGGGAGGTGAGTGGAAAAACCGACCATAGTAACAGTATGACATTATATAAGTCTCTTGACTTGGTCAGGTTGTCCGAGTCCAACGAAACATCTAGTAAATTATTCGCCCATAAACAAATAGGTGTTGTTTTGCAAACCTTTGGCGAAACTATTGAGGTACATTGTGGAGGACGACTGACGGACAGGTGTGAGGTTAAGAATGGTCTGTATGCGTTGGTGTCGAGTGGATGCGATTATAGTGGGAAAGGGTGGCGATTCGAACCTATACAGTCTTACAGTCGGACTTATAGTCGAATTGGTCTTGCTGTGGATGTTCCCAGATCGGATGTGGCCGGAGTGTTAAACCAATCTCTAATCATTAACCATCTGAAGATTCAGAAATGGGACCAGTTACGTAAGACTAAATATGTGCCACTAGCACCATTATCGGAAGTCGACCCAGTGATGGTCGATGGCATCGGCATACGCTCTGTGTTTTCGTATTCAACGGCCTCCAGCATCACATTATTTGTGTTTTTATTTATATTGTAAGAGTGTGGAATCCTGAACCGCATGTGGATGTGTTTTGCACGAAAGCCACGTGCGGCAGGGATTCCGAGTTCCAAGTCCGCTCAGATCCGATGGCCGCAGCTGCCTGCAGCTATGCCAATGTCGTCGAGGACGCCTAATAGGGGGTCGTCGCCTAACGACAATTCCGGGACTGAGATCGACCCTACGGCTGATGGCTGGGTGGACGTGGAGCTGAATGATATTTCAAGTGGAATATGAGGACTTATAATTTATCTTATATATTATGTTCATTGATGATCGCAATATTATCGTACTGTTATTGTACTATTATCGTACTGTTTATGTCATATACTGATTATTTTTGTTGCTCTATAGTGACTGATTATTGCATTCTACTGTTTAATTGATAGTTAGTTGAATTTATTGCTTATTAACATTGGCATATTGAACGTGTTTAATTTGATTCATTGTTTAGATTGTTTAGTGTCAGTAGGATTACTGACTGATTGTTTCACTATACTGTTTTATTTTATTTATGGTTGTAGTTGGTCTGAATAGCCCTGGTATAGTGCGGTTTTGTTGTTGATGTTGAACAACGAGTTAGTGAACACTCTCTTAAGGCCTTAAGAGACGGTTAACTAACTTTGGTTGAGGGGCATGTGTAGATATGGGATTGTCTTGTGGGAAGTCATGACCCCGCTGGATGTCTTATATTTATGAGTAAGTCCCAAGAGAAATTTATGATTTGAAAATACCAGGTGAGCTAATGGACCGGTTGACTTTACACTTTCAATATTATTATTACATCAGCCAGTGCTGGTGATATTCAGTTTCTAGTAAATGGATGGTGTGTGAATGTAGCACGCTCAGGATTGATGGATAAAGTTTATTGTCAAAATTGAAACAGTCGAATTGATTGGAATAAGTCCCACGGTTCTGAGTTGATGTGTATCTGGAAATAGTTTAGATGAAAGTTGTTGCTGTTCAGTCGGCACACACTTTTTCTAATATTCAGCAGTTGTTTGGATTGATAGTTTAGAAAATAATAAAGGCATAAGTATCACTGGACGCGAGCATGACAAAGGGACTTAGTTGATGACGATAGGCATTCTGATTCTCGCACGAGAATAGAACAACACCAGCTGGCAATGAGATCATACAGCTCACGTGCCTATTAACTCTAGTATCCTACAGGCTTATTCATGATAGGCAAGGGACAGGACATGGACATTGTAGCGTCCTGTAGGAATTAATAACATAATCGAAATTTGTATATCAACTATATGTCACTCATACAATGGCATGCAACAACAACACATTCTCTAATGTTGTTAGTTAGCTGACAGATCGCATCAAATCAGAACCAGCTACCACCGCTTTGTCTATGTGAGGCATCATCTCCATAGAAGAATAGCACGGAGTTTGATTGGTCATAATGACGTCACGATCAATGAGCGTCGATCAAACTCTGTAGCAAAGAATTAAACAGAATAGGTTTTGAAGTTGAAATCGAAATAAAGGGATCGTTGATTGGTCAGAACGACCAACGTTTATTAGGTAGGAACTTCTAGGATGGGATGAGCAGAAGTTGATTGGTCGACTGATTGTCCGGGCCAACCAAGCTGCGCTCATAACGTACCTAGAAGGCTAATCAGATCAGATTCAGGAAGAATCTAATTATTATGATAGTTATAGAACTTGGCTAGAGTGCCAAGATTAGTTGTATATAAGTCAGGATTTCAGACTTAGACATTATTCAATTCGCCACCGTGAATCCTGAACGTCACGCTGACGTTCAGGACAGCGAGCTATTACTTAGCGTAATGGAGCTCTGATTGTATTTAGAAATAGATTAGTCACTGATTAGTATTGTACATGAATTGTACCAAGTGTGGACTTATGAGCTATTTTGCTCATTGCTTTAAAATCTTGTATATTTGTAAAATAAAAGTTTAAACTTACGTATATGTAAGTTTAGTGTTGATTCAGTTTATTAGATTAGGAACCTAGTCTTGAGCTGGAGGAAACCTTCAGTCCTTACCTGAGGAATATCACGTCAGATAGGCCCAGCAGTCAACATCAAATATCGTCACATACCATCTGTCAGACGAGGCGAGCCAGACTGCCTTGCTCCTTCTCCGACATTGGCTAGCGTGTTGTCGCAGCAACACTCCATCTTTGCTCACGGTGCCGAAGCGGGACCCCCGATCAAGTTAGCAAGAAGTTATTTCAACCGAAGATCCAAAATCTTCAACATGTAACCTTTCAATGAACGTTCTACATACATCCTGTCTAACCTTGAAGCTAACCTTCCTTCGGTTGAAAACCAAGTAAATTCCCGGCTTTCTGGATTTTCAATCCGATAAGTGTCTAACAAGCTTTTATTTTCACAAATATGTTTCAAAATATTATGCGATGTGTCATTAAAATTAGACCTAGAGTTTCTGTCTTTAGCCTCATCTAATATGCAATTAAAGTCACCGCCCATAATTAGGTTTTCAGGCGTTCTGTCTTGAATTATTGTGGAAACATCATTTAGAAATTCACGGCGCAATTGATGAGAGGTAGGTGCATAAAGGCACATCAATTTTAAACTTATGTTTAGTACATCAATTGATACACACATCCATCGTCCATTTGTATCTGATGACGATGATATAACGTCAACATAGTTGAGACAGCGGGGCAGGATAAAAATGGCCACTCCCGCACTATTATCTTGTGATAAAGAATAAAAAATCTGCCCTTTTGAAATATCTTTGAGAGATTCATACACTTCAGTTTTTTTAATTTTGGTCGCTTGTAGAAAAGCAATATCAACTCTCTCATTTGCTAATTCTTCAAGCAAGTGGCGCTGCTTGAATTCGGTATTTAATCCTCTGCAATTTATGGTGCAGATAATCATAATTTGTAAAATGATGTTTACAACCGCCATCATTAGATTAACTTGATTTGGTTTTTCTAGCTCGTTTCTTAGACCATTTACCTAATTTTCCTGCGTTGACAATATTGACTACATACTTGCGAGTGCCAGTTCTGTTATTTTATTGCCTTGTAAAAACATAACTTATATATCCGTCGACACCGTCAGGCAGTCTGTCAGTCTTTCAGTGGAGAGACTGATATACCAAATTCTACAATCATTCCCGGATTCACTCTCTTGCTTCTCTACTCATTCACTGGTCCGCCCGCCTACACATCCGTCAGCTCCTGTCCATCCACCCATGCATTCACTGGTCTGGCTGTCACATGGTCCACTTGTCCGTCTGTCCATTTGCCCATCCCTCCCACTATTCTGCCTTCCCTCTGCCCTTCTGTCCATCTCAAACTCCCACCCCTGCACCTTCTCCAGCCGATCCCCGCACTATCTTTCTCTCCTACCCATCCGTCATCCGGCCTCTCATCCATCTATGGGTGTGTGTGTGTGTGTGTGTGTGTGTGTGTGTGTGTGTGTGTGTGTGTGTGTGTGTGTGTGTGTGTGTGTAATGTGAATGGTGTGTGTGTGTGTGCGTGCGTACATGCGTGCGTGCGTGCGTGCGTGTGTACATGTGCGTACGTGTGTACATGCGTGCGTGCGTGCGTGCGTACATGCGTGCGTGTGTACATGTGGGTACGTGCATACGTGCGCGTGTACGTGTGTGTATGTGTGTGTGAGAGCGTGCGTGTGGGTGGGTGTGTGGTTGGATGGATGGATGGATGGATAGATGGTCCTCCCCCTCTATCCAGCCATGCCCACTCTATTCTTCCTTCCTTCCCATCCCTCATCCCATCTCCCCATTCGGATGGATCGATGGATGGATTCTTCCCATCCCTCCTTCCCTCCCTTCCATGGATGGATGGATGAATGGATTGATGGATTGATGTATGGGTGGGTGGATGGTGGGATGGATGGATCCTACCCATCCATCCTCCTCAATCCCCTTCCTTCCATGGATGGGTGTGTGGGATGAATGGTTGAGTGGCATGGATGTGTGGGATGGATGGATGGATGGATCTTTCCTCCCTCTCTCCGACTAAGCTCTATTCTTCTTATATGCACGTCCCGATCCCGTCTCCCCATCCTTCCATGGATGGATGGATGGATGGATGGACGGTTGGTTGGATTGGTGTGTGGAGATCGATGGGTGGGTGGATGGATGGATGGGTGGGTGGGTGGGCGGGTGGATGGATGGATGGGTGGATGGATGGATGGATACTTCCTCCCTCTCTCCGACTAAGCTCTATCCTTCCTTTATGCGCGTCCCCACCCCACCAACCCCCATCCTGCCCGCCTCCCCACCCTTCCATGGATGGATGGATGGGGGCGTGGGATGGATGGATGGTTAGATGTTTAGATGGATGAGTGGATGGATCCGTCCATCTGCCTTGCCAGCCATCCGGCTGTCTGTGTGTCTGTGTGTCCGCCCAGCCACCCACTCACATAAAATTAAGGGAGCTGAATACTACTTTCTTTCTACATGTATGAACAAAGTTTAATTATAAACACTGCAGTGGCCTTTCGGGTGTGGTGAACAAAATTCTATCAAATGGCAAAATATGTCCTCCAACCTTGATTCATTTTTTCGGCATCAAATGATGAAAAAGCCATCAAAAGGCAAAGTTGAGTGTCCCAACGAAAGCATATAACACCTTTGAATGATCGGTTCATGATCTCCTGAAGGAAACACTACTCACTTATCAATCCAATTCGGAAGAGTAAAATTTCACTAATCTGTGTGGAGTGAAACCAGTCCACTAATCATTGGCTTTATTAATGATGTTTGTGATAAACCCGGATCAAAGGAAACTCAAACCTTGCACAACGTTCAATTGTTCAAATTAAACCATAGAGTAGTTTTTCAAAGGAGATTGAGTGATTCAGTAAAGGTATATAAAGCTGTCTATACTGAAGGACTGACAGATTTGTCATACAGGCTACTGATGAAGCGCATCCCTGCGAAATGCATTTAGCCAATTGACCGTGTCCATAATTACTGTGAGTAACGTATAATATTGTGTATTGTATTGTTGTATTGTTAACCCTTGCATATTACATGTTAATTCTATAATTTGTCTTTCAGGTGTAAGTAATATATTGGTTCAATTTGTAGTTGATGTGAATGAATTTGTGTGCTTGAATTTGAGTTTGCCTGATCGAATCTTTCTTACCTGCTCAATTGCCTGTCTGATTGCTAGTTAGATTGAACGCTTGTCTGTCTGAATGGCTATTGCGAGGAACAATGGTCGTAGGAAGAATGGAGATGGTAAAGGGGGTTCATCTGCGCATGCGCGCCTGGTAAAGCTGTATTACCAAATAATTCAGTGCTTCCACCATATTGCTACGCTACGTAGGCATTTAGATGCCGAAACTCTCCCTGATGGGTTTAGCAGGATGGTGGAAGAGCTGAATGGATTTTGCAAGCCAGCTTTGCCAGATGATGACATCTACTTTGCCATCTGGAATGTGAATTTTGAGTGGGCAAAATCTACCATTAGGGCCATGTTAAATCACTATAATGAACAACTTGGTAGTATTAGAACTGAAGTAGTCCTCACACAGGCAATGCCACATTTAGATCTAGGTCGTGCTAAATCCAATGCTATACGCTGGGAAAGAACAATTATAATAGAAAGCTCAACATTAATGCGATTAGTTCTTTTTACGATTTTGTGCGACCGATAGATCCATCTCAGCAACCAATTCAAAATCTCGCACAAGCCACGCCTCTGGTCATGATACCAACTGTGGCCCCACAATCACAAATGAAAAAACGCCTCAGATCACCTGAAACTTCGCCGCCAGTCACAAAACGAGTAGACAATAAAATCTCTCCATTGCTACCATTAAATTCTGGCCCTAGAGATATGCTATTTGAAGCATCATTAATCTCACTACCTGACTCTCCACTAGGCAATCTAAATGACCCAAACGACTATCCGCCCTTGCCACAGAGGGAAAGGGTTAATTGTAGCAAATCTGGTCCACGGACTGGCGCTTCTCAGAAATCCCCTCAGAGCAGTCAACCATCGGGTCTCAAGACCCCATCCCCAACAGGGAAACTGCCACAGCCCAGCTTCTCTCCAACTCCAGGTCCAAGTAATGCACCGGAGGTGCGTCCTATTAAATTTGCAAATAGACCCAAACAACCCACCATGTTGGAGAGAAACATTTTTTGGAAATTTCGTCATGAAATCGAAAACAAAATTGACTGGCGACTACCTGTTCTCACGAACAAAGTACTCATCTTTGGAGCTTCGAACCTGAGTCGCATTACCGTTGAGCCCCACCCTGAAACGCAAGTTGCCTGCTACCCAGGAGCTAAATTGTGTCATGCTAGAGGAATACTTCAAAAGTACACTGGATCATTTAAACCAGAGAAAATAGTGATTAACATTGGTATTAATGATATGAATGAACCCATCTCTAGTTCAAAACATAGATTAATGCTGCTTTTCAGTGCGATTAAGTCCAAATTCCCAAAGACTGTGATTTACTTCGCAAAACTTAACTATTCAAGTCGGTTGACAGCTCAGCAGAGGTTGGCGATTCAGTCCCTCAATTCGACGGCTGAATCATCAAAATCTGTGACTGTCATTCCTGCACTCAGACTCTCCGAATTTAATGTTGTTAAGGATAACATTCATTGGACTGAAAAGACAGCTAACTCTATGTATTCTGCCTGGCTTAAATTCCTAAATTTAAACTAGACAGGGGCCAAGGTAACATCCGCCCGGAAACAGGACTGGGCAGTAATATTGTCAATCTAACTGGCTCCCCATTAGGTGAAGCAGAGCAGTCACTGCTCAATTTTGGTCTAACATTTGTCCCAACACCAAAACCTAAAACAGGTTTGGATGCTCTTTTAGATAATGGCTGTATGGAGACATCTGAATTTAGTCACCGTATTAAGTTAGCAGACTTCTTTCGTAACTCTAATAGTAACATTCTACCATTCATTGAAAAAACTGGCTGGGCACCAAACGTAAAGCTCCTGGACCCAGCGATCGGTGAAAGCATAGAACTCTTTTCAGAACGTGTTAAAAATTCTGCATTCCCTAATGATCAACCAAATTTACCCTATGAGGAACGCCAGGCCTTAATTGAATTGTCTAAAAACAGCGAATTTGTCATCAAACCTGCAGATAAAGGGTCGGCGACTGTAATAATGCTTAAAGATAACCAGAAACGTGAAGCACAACGACAACTTAGAAACCCAAAGCATTACCAGAAACTAAGCAAACCACTTTGGCAAAATAATTGCAGCAAATTTAATGAGATTCTTCAAAAATTGCTCGATAGCAAGAAGATCACCGAAAAGCAACATAAGTATCTCTTTGCTAAGCTTGAGTCAAAACCACGGACTTTCTATCTTTTGCCAAAAATTCATAAACCCATAGATTCGTGGTTGGACCCAATGTCACCGCCCGGGCGACTTGTAATCTCTGATTGTGGCTCAGAATCCTACAGAATCAGTGAATATATCGATTACCATCTACAGCCAATAGCAAATAGACACCCCAGTTTCTTGAAAAACACAGAAGACTTCTTATCCCAGGTCTCTGAGACCTGGATACCGCCAAATTCATTCCTGGTCACGCTTGACATCGATGCTATGTATACAAACATTGGCATCGAGAAGGGTATAAATTCTATCCGTAAAGCATTCGTGAACTACCCAGACACCAACAGGCCAGACAGAGAAGTAATAGCTCTATTAGAGCTCAGTCTGAAAGGCAATGATTTTGAATTCGATGGCGAAATTTACCAACAAATTTGCGGCTGTGCGATGGGCAAGCGCTTTAGCCCATGTTTTGCCAATATTTACGTAGCAGAGTGGGAGGAGGAAGCGTTAGAAAAGTGTCCAAAACATCCCCTCATTTATCGCAGGTACCTTGATGACATTTTCATGATTTGGCAACACACAAAGTCAGAGTTTGGTGAATTTTTCGAAATTCTGAACAATCACGATCCGAATATCAAATTAAAAGCAACCATTGACGAGATGTCTGTAGATTTCCTGGATGTAACTGTATATAAAGGTCTAAAGTATGAAACAACTGGCTACTTAGACTACAAAGTGTATTTCAAACCAACTGATTCGCATCAGCTATTGCACAAAAAATCTTTCCATCCACCGCATACTTTTAAAGGAATAGTAAAATCACAAATAATCCGTTTTCACAGGAATTCGAGTGATAGGAAAAACTTTGAAGACGCGTGCTCTACCCTATTCAAAGCCCTCAAACCACGAGGTTACTCCTCACGATTCTTGCGCAAAATCAAATCTGAAACATTGGACGGCTTGGAAACCATTCCAGATAATGCCTCAAATCGTCGGCCTATCAAAATTTCTCACAATCGTCCGATTATAGGTGTAGGCAAATCTCGCAAATGCGGAAAGAAAAGGTGCAAGTTAGATGAATTTCTCCCAAACCAGAATACTTTCACGAGCTTTCAGAACAAAAGCAAGTTCCAACTTCAGTCTAATCTAGATTGTGACTCTGAAAATGTTATTTATCTAATTTCATGCAAATTGTGCCAAAAACAGTATGTCGGCGAAACCAAATGTCCATTAAGATGGCGGGCAACTCGACACTTCTCAGATATTAGGCTAGAGGAAGACACACATGTTTCAGAACATTTTAATCTTCCTGACCATTTAGTCCTTCGTGACTTTGAAAGTATGCCAATTGAACAGCCATCCCTATCAGATACGGCAGAAGAAACTGATAAACAAAGAAAACTTCGAGAATCGTTTTGGATTAAAGAACTCGAAACACAGTGGCCAAGGGGAATAAACTCGGACCCAGGCTTATCTGATCAACGTGACAAAATTCCATTCATTCTGACCTATAATCGGAAAAACGTTGAAATTTCCAAAATCTTGAAAGATGAGTATCAAAACCTACAGGAGAAACTGAAACAACCCTTTAACAAGCGTCCAGTAATTGCGTTTAAGAAAAATCCGAATCTAAAACTCAAATAGCTATCCAGAATATCCATCTCAATCATTCAACATTAACCCTTGCATGAAGGTCAGCCAGAAACGGTCCATTTAGTGATCTTGGGCAATGTCCATTTGCCGGCGGGGATTGGGGTATTTTTGAAAATTTACCGCTGTAATGACTGGCTCGGAAACCGAGACAGTCGCTCCAGTGGCATATTCTCGGGAATGACCTTGTATGTGCCTGCAAATGTACATTAAATAAGTAAGCGAATATTTGGATTCTAATGAACAAATTGAACCAGTAAAGGGTTAACATTAATGCCATAGGGCTTTCCTCAAACAAAATGACAAATCTCAGGCGGTAAGACAAACGAAAATATCTTAAATTTTTGAATTTTTTCAATTATTGAAGATTATGAGCCAGTGCGTTGACAATATTGACTACTACTACTACTACTACTACTACTACTACTACTACTACTACTACTACTACTACTACTACTACTACTACTACTACTACTACTACTACTATTACTATTACTACTACTACTACTACTACTACTACTACTACTACTACTACTACTACTACTACTACTACTACTACTACTACTACTACTACTACTACTACTACTACTACTACTACTACTACTACTACTACTACTACTACTACTACTACTACTACTACTACTACATCTACATGTTAATATATGTCAATGGAAGATGAAGGGATTTCGTGTCCAATTATGTCATTTGGAAGCGAGAGAGAGAGAGAGAGAGAGAGAGAGAGAGAGAGAGAGAGATTGAGAGAGAGAGAGAGAGAGAGAGAGAGAGAGAGAGAGAGAGGTGGGGAGGCACAGGAGGCATGGGGGCACGAGAGACGAAAGCGAGATATATACAGGAACAGGGCGAACATCTTCTCTTCTGTTGTCATCTCTATAGTGGCCCCCACCCCAACTCCAAATGAACTGTCCTTTAACAACGTATTTCCTACGCCCTTAAACTCGCACCACATCAGGGGTACATGCATGAGGAACCACCCTACTACCAGCTCTTCTAAATTTTCTCAGATTGCATTTCTCTCCCTATCTTTCCACCCTCCCAATCCTCTCTCTCTCTCTCTCTCTCTCTCTCTCTCTCTCTCTCTCTCTCTCTCTTTCTCTCTCTCTCTCTTTCTCTCTCTCTCTCTATCTATCTATCTATCTATCTATCTATCTATCTCTCTCTCTCTCTCCCCTCTCTCTCTCTCTCTCTCTCTCTCTCTCTCTCTCTCTCTCGTCACAGAAGAAGCACACATGAATGTCAGATGACCTGAGGAGACCAGTGCGGCAATTCTGGTCTTAACAGGGCTGCACTCGATCTCAATGTCTCCAGATTTTAGATGTGTTTTGGCACGATTGAGATGATACGAGTGAAACTGATTGAAACAAGTCTCATGCCAGCATACTTGATGTTTCTCAAGTGTCCGTTGGATACCACTATCATCTACTATATAGTCAAAAGACCGCTCCCATATATAATATCTCTATGACTATGAATACTATGAATAATATAATATCATGCCTAAACACACTACATATATGAATACTAAACCGTTGCTGAGTAAATTCTTAAGTTGCGTTTAAATAATTTTACCAGATTATTCTGGTGGAAAGTCTGTAATAAATATTTGAGAAATCTGTTTTACATCCAATAGCTGATTATGTAAGGTGGCACAAATGTAGTTTATTTGACGATGACCACAGGTGTGAAGTTCGAAGTTGGCACTTTTTAAACCATGCAATCAGCATTACACAGGGACCCTGCTAACACAGGAAACTGATATTTTATGCCATTTTGGATTTATGCAAATTAGGCTGTTCCCATGACAAATTCGTTGGCAGTCTCGTTTTCCGAGTGCGTGCCACGGTCATTGTTCATGGGTCTCTGAAAGAATCTATAAAATTGAAGTGATACTTTGCATCAAATGAGTAAATTCACACCCAGATCTATATTATATATAATTCCACGAGTCTTGTTAAGATATCTGTAGATAGTCACTAAATATATGCGCGTGTGTGTGCATGCATGCGTGCGTGCGTGCGCGCGTGCATGCGCGCGTACGTGCGTACGTGCGTACGTGCGTACGTGCGTACGTGCGTACGTGCGTACGTGCGTACGTGCGTACGTGCGTGCATGCGTACGTGCGTGCGTGCGCGTATCAACATAGGCGTCTGCCAACGTCATGGTTTGAGGGCGACGTTTCACTGCCCACCCCCCACCCCCGCCCCCCATCCACCCCCACCCTTCAAGCGCTTTGATCAGTACTGTTTTATTAAGTCTGCTACTCCAGTGGCATAACTGCATAACAAGGAGATATTTGTCTGTGAGTTCAGTCATCAGTTTCTGTTTATTAATTAGGGCTCGTCCCCTGGAAAGCGAGGGAAATTGGACTTTTTGATAAGTGATTTCTTCGAATAAATGAGAAGATTCTACTCAAATATAGTTCCCTTACATGGCCATAGTTGGATGCGTGGAAGACACGGCCCCTGTTCTCCCAAAGCCAGCGCGTATTATATGGCTAACCGTATTGAAAATTTAATATCACTTTCCAAGAATTACCTTTTTTCCCACGGACGATTGGGCAAATCAGATACAACCCGTGGCTCTTAAATCTGGCCTATTCTCTCTAAAATATGTATGATGTAAATTCGTTGGGTAGCATTTAATCAGTATTTTAAATTACTCAATAAACTGTTGACACCAATACTGGCGCCTGGTTGCGAGGAATGCCGCTTCCACATAGGTTATGAAGGTGAGAAATGCCACCTGCGTTCTTACAAGCAACAGTTAACAGTAAAAAAGGACCCCGAATTCTATGTTTATGGTGAGTACGGCAGAGCACGCTTTGTTTGACGAATGAAACAAGACTTATAACGTATTCGTTTAGCAATAGAAAAATTAAATGTATTTACAATACACTGCACAATAACTGTGACATGAATAATAAATGAAAGAAGTGTGTTAATAGGATTATAGATATATTGTATGGAAGGGGATTTAATTACGTATGGGAATAACAATGTGAACATGTTGATAGGATGTGTTTTATTTTCATATACAAGCAAATGTTTGGGCATAATTCTCTCCAGAAATAGAAACTAGTAGTAAATTGGATTTAGCATAAGCAAAGCTTGCAAGCAAACCCTTTAAACTGGTGCTATGATACTTGCTAAGGCAGCTGAAATAGTCCGATGTGATATGATCACTAAATGTTTTCGGTACAGATTCGCTGGCTCCTTTGATACACAGTGGCAAAGCAATTCAGTGGCACACAAGCTAGGAGCACTGGCAAATATGATTATGGAGGGACCCAAGATAAGGGAGCAAACCGAAAACCAGCAACGGTCAGTAGGTCTCAATATATCCCAATTACTGATTTCCAACAGTGTTAAGCATCCGAGGAAACCAGGAGCTAAATCACACATTAGACAGAGTAAGGGAAATATGACCCCATCCCCCATATACTTTGGCCTACATATAAAGACTAACACGCACCACAGAGAGCTAACACAGGATCTTCCTTCATACGAGATTTATATTTCATATGATAGACTACTGAGCTTATCGACAGATATAGCTAACAGGGTGTGCAAGTATTATCATGACCATGACGTTGCATGCCTCCCCAACCATAAAGGCGATGTTGTTCACTACAGGTGCTTTCGATAATATTGATCGCAACACCAGTTCATGTTCAGCCAAAGACAGTTTTCATGGGACAGCCGTCTCATTTTGCCAGCATCCAACAGTCGATGCCTTTAGGGAAGATAAGTGTAATGAACTGCCACCACTTAAAAGCACTAACAGCTTAGCAATACGTCTCTTACCAGATTATTATTCTGCGGCCCCATGTTAGTATTGCAGCCCGTGAATCCAACGTCCCTTCAGTTCAGGACATACTACACCCATGCTCCACAGTTTATAAATCATTTGTAACTATGGAGAGTGCTTTTAAAAAATACTGAAGAACTGCTTGGAAAGGTGTCTATAACTAAAATGACAACATCCCATGGGCGCCCATAACCGCGCAATGGGTTGCCATTCCATGGGAATTGTCGGTCAGGCTGTGCAACATCTTAATCCTGGGCAGACTTGTGTTGCCACTGCTAACCAACGACTGTATGCCTTGACAAAACAGGCACAATGAACATGGCCAGATAAATATGGAGAGGGTCATTATGTAATAATGATGGGTTACACATTGAAAATGAATGTTTTGAAAGCTTTCTATCAATGGTTCAACGAGACTGGGTGGTACGAGGCACTTCTAGATGTACATATACACCGCCAGGCAGGGCAGAATCTATGATTAGTGCCAGTCATGTAACACGAATACGATCGGCCCACCAGGTAAGCGTTGTCGCTCTTCACATTCTTCTGAAGCAAGCATAATAAAAAGTACATTGATAGTCATGTGGGCAGAAACGCAACCACCATCCAAGTAGTGATACATAACCATGAAAATAGAGCTCCTACTACTTCAGTTTGTATAGTCTCTCAGAAATGGCGACTTCAAACTTTATGTAGAGTGTCTGGGAAAGATGGCTCCATGGATGTACTCGCTGGATCACACCGACTAGCCATAGCATTCATTCTGAGCTCATACATGGTCATATCACCGCTCAAAAAACGTCTAAAAAATTTCTCGTCTGTGGCCTTGGCCAGTGTGATGAACAGCTGAATCAACTGGTGAAAGGAGATGGGGTACTATCGGCTTGGCACACAATCCTAGTGTGCTCTTAAGGTGGAAGTTAGGTGGGCCAGAGCGGGCCAGACTGGCCGCAGAATTCAAAGATACACCCGCTCAAAATGAAATGAAACACCATGATCAAATTGAACCAACCCAGAAAGAGTTTGTGACAAGTACCCAAGAGCTGGACAAAATCTTTGTAGAGCGGAGAAATCTTTCCTTGAAGACAGTGGCGAGTTACATCACATTGGCACCAACAGTATCATGGACAGAGTGACACTAGATGCAGTCAAGACAATTGAATCTATTGGACAAACTCATTATGAGGAATTTGTTCTACAGCATTTGGTTAGCTGTTGTGTGCCACTCACTGACACCACACCTAAGAACAAGGTTTCACTGTTTGGAACACCGTCCAAAATTTCAAAGTCAAATAGAGCATGTTAGATAGTGTTTTTGAAACCAAACTGTGCACACCTCTTCAGGCTTTACTTAGCTCCTCAATCACGTGGTGGGAATCTAGCTGAATTCTTCAAACACGAGAATCACACATGTCCACCACCATTCACCAGCAAGGTTAAAATGAGGCAAGGACCACAGTCAGACTTACTGGTTTGTCTCCAATCGACAAGTCTAATATAATGATCTCTGAAAATAAACCAGGTGTAGATGCCGAAATCCTAAACATTGCCGCTGTTGTATATGTTATTTAAATCATTTGGCATGAAGAGTGTGGTAAAATTGATAGAATGTTAATGATGCGTACAGCATTAGAACTTTGACGAATGGTGTGTTAGTTGGGGCGTGGCTTGTAGTAGTTGTACGTCTGCGTGTGCAAAAAATTCCAATTTTAACCCCTAAACGTTTGGTATTATAGGGTGCGCCCCCCCCCCACCCACCCAGTGTTAGCGAGGTGAGGAGGATGAGGAGGAGGAGGGATGAGGTATGCTACCATGGCCGAACTCTGCATTGCGCGTATTTTTTCTCTGCGTGTGAGCGTATTTAAATAGAACACGCCTTTATTCGCCTGTTAATTGTCAGTTCTCTTAAGTATAATATTCGTTCTTTTAACTTTCGTAATATTTACGTATCGTGTGTAGATTTTAAATAGAATAATTTTTTTAATATTTTCTTAATGAGAAGTAAATAAGTGTACGTTAAAGACTTATTGCATTATTTCCCTACAAAATGGCTGCTAATTTAAGTGACAGAGTTAACGAATGTGAAAATGCGGTTAATGCAATTTTGTGTCAGATGCATGACTCTGATTCGCTGGATTAAACGTAGATCTACCCTCGTTAACTGATGAACAAGCTGATAACCTTGCATTATTGGATACTATGTTTTATCATCCGGATGATACAATTCCTCAATGGTGTGCATCTGATGAGCATAATGACATTGCATTACGTAACGAAAATTATAGTGATGACAACTCTGTATTGGTTCTTGATTACCGTGAAGTCATTCCTGAACCAACTATTACGATTACCGATGCACCGGTATACAATTATCCGGATCATTTTTATGATTATGGAGTAGATGTGTTCCCATGTATGTTGTATGTGGGATCCGTTGATAGAGCAGAACATGAACGTAACTTAAATTTTATGGATGATAACGCTGTAGATCTGCCTACTCATGACATCAAAGACTTAATTCCTGAACTATTTATTCCTGATAGGATTACCCAGTCATCTTTTAGCAATTATCCACAGTATGTTATTGATTATGGCGTAATCTTACCTATGCAACCTGCTTCTACTGATGATCTAGCAGCTCATAAGGGAACTGAACTATCTATTCCTCATATGAGTACCATACCACCATCATCGTCATCAACATCATTTTTCAATTATCCTCATAATGTTTATGATTATGACGTAATCAAACCTATGCATTCTGCTTCATCCGATATACATGATGGACATACACGTGACCTAAATTTATTTGACGTGGCACCAGTTCCTGACTGCATTGTGTCTTCTCCTAATGACATATCTCTGGATTTAGCTCCCATTCCTAGTGATTCCTCTTGTCGCAGTGATGTAATCGTTCCTACATAACAAACTCTTATTGACACATATGTAAAACATATGGCAGATGAATTTAGTCTCATCGACAATGAAATCACTCATTGTATATCGGAGAATATAGTGCTTACCAAAGACCTTCTTAATCATTATTTGCAATGTGTTCGCTGTGAGTACCCTCAAATCTGAGGTTCGGTATTTGATTATACTGACTATATACCTGTGGAGACTGTGCGCATATACCGTCCCATGTGTATATGTTCGGTATTGATCGAATAAACGTGTGCCATACGTTCAAATTAAGTGTGTCTATGTACGGCATTGTAACAGACATGTGCCACTGTATGCCATTGATTGAGGAAATTTCTGTACGTCATTGTGTGTACAGTATTGTTCACCAGGTGGTGTTCAAGACATGTGCGGTTGTACATTATTGTCACTAACTAGTTATAAATTGCGCAGTTTTGTGCTATGATTATACGTTCTCCATAATGGCATCTGATACGTGCTTTAAATATTTAAAGTGCTCAACATTTTGGTGCGATCTTGGTAATTCTCGAAAAGCACGAACAATATGTTTTGGTGAAAAGTGGTGCATCGATCTCCGTCAGTTTAATCCTGATGGTTATCCTACTAAAGGCGGTTTATATCTCAGCATAGTATCGTTTAAACATCTGTTTCAAATCATACCTGACCTTGAAGATGCGTAAAATGTGTGTGCAAAGAAGAAGGCATACTAATTACATATTCATTGGACAATTCTGTTCACATTTTTGTATCTGTGACGAATTTCCATGTATTGACATACGCTACTTTTACTGCTCTGACGTAGAACCACGTCCCATCCGTTGTGATTTATGCTGCCAAGACGATGAGTGGGAATTATTGAAACAGAAGGTGAGTAATTTGCTGGCAGCATTACCTAACTTTTACGTGAGCGGTGACACACTGTTTAGTATGATACCTCAGTGCTTTTACGGCGTGAAAAAATAAAAGAGAACATTAGTGACATTCCACCCACTAGCGATTCCGTAGAGATGTCTAATCTCGGCTCGCTTACTTCGGACGCTAAATACTGCGATGAGGTTTTTTTAGCGATAATGATTATGAACTTAATCTCGCCGATGATGATACCGACAGACTGTGTCAGTATTGTAAAACTATGTGTCAGTCACACCATTATTGTCCTACCGATCATGTGCAAAAGATCAGCCAGAAATTATTCGCATTGATGCTGAGTGAGAAGATACAATCGATGGCTGTGATGGATTGTTATGGATGTCTAGTAAATCATCAGAGTCTAGGTGAACATTCTTGTTTAGGTATTGATGTGAACTTTAATCCAATTGACAATTTTGAACTGTATAATGAGGCTGCATTATTAGAAATGGAGGAAACTGAATATTGCGCTCAACTTGCCATCCATCATGATATATATGAATATTGTACTGACCTGTACCACATGTGTGTGACGGAATGGTATAGGTATATTGTGGATGTAATATATGAAAAAACTGATGTTATCACCACAACTTCTTCTTCTTCTTTTCGATCGCTGGTATCACACTTGGAGAGCCGCTCTCAAGATGAAATCTGTGGTTTTCTGCAGTTCTTCCACAGGCCCATACAGCTTTTCAAGAAAGGAGGTTGACAAAGGCCAGATCTCTTCTCTCAGCAGCGGATACGTACTGCAACATTGAAGTATGTGCTCTGTGGTCTGTTCTGCTTCTCCACAAGGACAAGCGGGTGATGTCGTAAGGTGGAACCGCCTGTCACTTGCTCTGGCCTCGAGAGATGATGGTAGGCATCTTCTGATTGAGGTGTTCTATAGAGTGACTTGATGATAGTCTTCATCTCTGTATGCGTAACCATGTTTTCTGTCTGATTCTCTTCTGCACCCACCTTTGCCATCTTGTCTGCTTCCTCATTTCCTTGGACTCCACAGTGTGAGGGGATCCACTGCAATGCTATCCCAAAGCATTTGATGGTTTGTAGTGCTTCTTCAAGTTGTGGCAGCTTACCTTTGGTGATAGCCTCAAGGACGGAGCGGGCATCAGATAAAAAGACAATCTGTGCAATAGGGTCTGCTGTTCTGCTGCTGGTATTAGCTGCATGGACCAGTGCTTCAACTTCAGCTCTGTAGTTTGTGCAGTGTTTGCCTGTCGGTATTGCAGCTGACTCATGTTGTCCGTTTGGATACTGTATGTGCAGTCCGGCACCTCCGCTCCTAATTGCATCTTTGGCTGATCCATCTGTGTAGATCCTTATCCATGTCTCCTGAGGGTACATTTCTTCCAGCATGGCTAGTGTCAGGGCCTTCTTGCTCACATCACTGTGTTAATCTTTGGTTGTGAGATGAGGTACTGTGGTGCGAATAGCTAGGCTCTCTAGTTTGTTTTCCCAGGGTGGAGGATCAAGGGTGTGGTTTGGGTCTTCTATTTGTGCTGGCAACATTTCTTGGTGTTTCCTTTGAAGTGCTTTTGTCTCTTTCACAAAACTTGATCTTTTAAGTCTTCCTGATGAGAGCTGTGCTTGCCTGATCTTCATCGGGTGGTTGTTGAACGATTTGAACTTTGCAGCTTGGATCAGTGCTTTGCATTCCCTTCCTTTACTAAGTGGGGGGATGCCTGCTGTCTGCTGTCTGCTCCATTTTTTCTATTGGTGTTGATCTCATTCCACCAGTGATGATGCGCAGTGCCTGGTTTTGTACTCTGTCGAGGTTCTGTTGATGAGATTTAGCTGCTGTCATCCATGAGCTGGATCCAAACTCAAGGTGTGGTCGTACGGCACCTAGATAGATGGTCTTGAGGTTCCTTTCATTGGCACCCCACTTTGTTCCTGCCAGCTTCCTCATGATGTTTAACTTTCTTCTGGCCTTTGCCTCTGCGTTCTGGATGTGCTCCTTCCATGTTAATCTTCTGTCATAGGTGACTCCCAGGTATGTCTGCTGGTCCTCGTACTCGAGTGGAGTACCGCCCAGTGTCAGATTACCAACCTTGGTTTTGGTGGACAGTGAGAATAGCATGGCTGATGATTTTTCTTTGTTGATGGTAATACACCAGCGATTGGCCCAAGCTGTAATTCTGTCCAAGGCGAGCTGCATTCTGTATGTGGCAGTCGTTGTGTACTTCTCGGTGCACCAGAGAACGAGGTCATCTGCATAGAGGGCTGCTTGGATCCCATTGGGCAGCTCTGCTACAATATCATTGATGAAGAGTATGAACAGAGTTGGTGATAATACTCCTCCTTGTGGTACCCCTTGTCTCAGCAATACATTCTGTCCAGATTGTCCATCCACCAGCACCCTAGCTCTGCGATTGTGTAGGTATGACTTGGTCCATCGGAACATGTTGCCACTGATGCCTGTGCGCCGGAGCTTCACGTGGAGGCCATCCTTCCACACCTTGTCAAATGCCTTCTGCAGATCAATAAAGGCAGCTAGCATCACCTTCTTGGCTTGAAAAGTGTCCTCTATGACCTGTGCAAGATGTGTTGTTTGATCTTCTGTGCTCCTGTATCTTCTGAAGCCAGCCTGCTCTGAAACTATAGTGTTCTCCGACTCCAGGTACCACTGCAACCGCTGGTTGACGATGCGCTCCATGGCCTTGCATATGCAGCTTGTAAGACTGATAGGACGGTAGCTCAGCACTTTCGTCTTGTTCTTCCCTTTTTTCAGAATAGGAGTCATTTTGGCTTCCTTCCAGCACTGAGGAACCTCTCCATTGGTCCAACTGAGATTAAAGATATCTAGCAACTTGCGGAGAGATGCATTACCAAGGTGTTCGATCATTTCATTCGTAATGCCATCTGGCCCGGGAGATTTCTTCTTCTTCAATTGGCGGATAGACTTCTTCAGTTCTGCTAAACTAATGTCAACTTTCATTGCATCGTGAGTGTTGGTGTCTGTTCTTTCCTTTTGCTCTTTTCTAACCTCTTTTTGACGCATTCGTGGTATAGAAATGTTGCTTTCTTTTGCATA